>CM042538.1:29987899-30272899 GCA_023630585.1 Cranoglanis bouderius
AAAAAAAAACTTCAACATGTTTTTCGAAATGTTAACAGAATACAATAAGTGGGTAACATGAACTTGAGTTACAATATCAACTCTCACATCAGTTTTAAACGGGTTCGGCGGACTTCCTGTTTTTTTAAATTCCTTTTCCGCCGCAAGATGGCGGCCGTCAAAATGGCGTCGAGTCAGATCTCATTCTGAAAGAACACGCACTCGAAGACCCGGTGCTGAAAGTCCATAGTGTCCTCATGAGTATACGGAGAGTTGTAAGAATACATGTGCTCGTATTGAGGAGATAAGCGGTTACTCGGTTTAGAAGACGGCGCTGTGGTGCTCAGATCGCTGTAGACGATCTCCATGAGGTACTGCGTGGTGTTTCTCGGCGCCATCGCTCCTGACGGGAGCGCGTTCGGCCGTTTCTGTTTCTCCTTCTCCCACGCCAGGCTTTGAGAACGACGTCCGGACTTCCTCGCCAATTTCCCGACGTATTTTCGCACAGCGGCTTTCACGATACCCGCGTACACCGAATTCTTTCTCCTCCACCAGTTTGGTCGGCTCTCGCGCTGCTTTCTCCTTTCTGTCGCCATGGCGTCAACGCACATACCGAGGCGCGTTTTGCTTTTAAAACAAGTACGTTATTTATATAAAAAAATATATAAAAAAATAAAAATGTTGACTTATACAAAAGATTGTTTAGTTTTGCGGTTGGCGAGGAGGGGGGGAAGGGGAATAATCAACTGGCTAATTGACGACAAAAACTAAACCGCTAACGAGAGCTGTTGATCTGTGCGTCTTCTCGACGTTTCTGTTGCGCTAAACTTGCTGCATCATATAGATAACGTTGAAACCGGCAGAAGTGACGATAGTAAGTCATCAGCCAATCAGACGCCTCTTCATCTTCTTCTGTGGATTTGGTGTCGGTGTGTGACGTGCCTATACCGCCACCTACTGTCCGGTCGTGTCGTAGCCCCGAGTTTGAAAAAACAACACTATTAGCCTATAAAAAAAAAATCGCATACAAACATACACTGTGAATAGTATTATAAACAAAATAATATCTTTCAGTTATTAAAAATAATTTAACTCCAGCCTAATTACTCCAGTTCTGACAGTCCATGAACATTAAAGCAGCATTATTAAAGCTCCTGTTAATAATAATAATAATAATAATAATAATAATAATAATAATAATAATAATAATAAATATAAAAATTTCAGTCATAGTATCCACCATTATGGGCAGTCAATTTAAGGATCTTTTTTTTTATGTTTTAGGAAAATATAAGCTGTAAATCACCTTCAGATCACTGGAGAGCATTACTTTAAGTTATCTAGCTCTCATCCTCAATCTTTTTTCCTACATAAAATTAAAAATAATAATAATAATAAAATAAAATAATAAGGAACGTGTATTTTTAAAAAAAATGATTTTGGGAAATTTTTAACAATGTTTTTACATTTACAATGTATACATATATAATTGTAAATACATTTACAATGTTTTTGGGAAGGCGTTTTTTTTATACCTCTTTGTGTCATACAACAGACGTTTATTTAAAATAAAATAAATAAATAAATAAATAAAATTCTGTCTCCATCACCACATATTTTAAACTGAATATAATTTTCTATCTATCTTTTTAAATATAAAAGTAATACAATTTTACATAAATTTGGGGGAAATTAAAAATTGTTGTTAGAAAAAAAAAATTCTAAATGTCAATAACTTCGACTTATTTTTATCATTATAATTTTTTTTTTTTCTTTACCCACAATTCTGTGTAACCGGAAGCGGTAAGTCTCCATTGGGGGGCGCTTGAAGCCAAGTGAGCTCGCACGTTTGAAAAGGCGGGAGGGGGCGTCCGCCATTTTGTTCGAAGTCCCCTTCGTGTCGGACACTAGACCACTTCGCGCCGGCAGGAAACACAACTTTTTGGGCATGGATCACGCGTTTTATGTCGTGCAGTCACCGCCGGAAGATCCCACGATAAGCCCAGATTTCACGTATAAGAGTAAGTAGATGGAAAATCGGCAGATTCTCAGACGTATTCAATGTTTTGTTTTTTTTTCCCCCCTTTTATTATTGCGTGCGCGCGCGCTCGACGGCGGCCATGTTGACTAGCTAGCGAGTAGACTCCGGAGCAGCCTCGCGCACTAGCTTCATGGCGTCTGCGTAACGGCGCCGTCTGATGTACTTACACCTAGCAATTCATGTTTTAATCCGTGTTTCTAATCAACTCATGCGAATATAAATATCCCGAAAGGGAAGAGTAGAACCGGCTATAACCTGTTTAAGTCACCCTCTTATTTAAAAACCATGAATTAACGCCCTCGCATTGATACAGACACTAATCACTGGGGCGCAGCTAAACAACACATTATTTATTTTAAAGTCCTGACAGGAATTACTGAAAAAAAATATTGCTTCATAAATGTCGAAGGTAATTTTAAAACTAATAATAATAATAATAATAACGTTATATTAAGGCTGCAGCATAAAGATGCACAAGAAGAGAAAAATAATTAAACTGTACATCCGGATATTATATGTGTTTACAGCTAAGAGTTATTTGTTTGTTTGTTTATTACAATAATCACATTTCTTCCCTTTAATATATCTGTCTTGAGTCCTTAAAAAAAAACATAATAAAAAAAAATTTATGTAGCACTTTTCAAATCTCGGTGCTTTATAGAAAATGTTTTAAGAATTAGACAGAATAAAATAATAATAATCATAATAATAAAACACATATGGGTGAAATAAATAAAATAAAAGCTTAAAGGTAGAGTTTCCATATATTATAAACATAAACATTTCTAATAAATAAAAATTATTTTACACAGCACTGTATAATATCAAGTCCCAAATGTCAAGGTGCTTTATATGTGTGTGTATATATATATATATATATATATATATATATATATATATATATATATATAATATAATATAATATAAATAATAAAACAAAAAAACATGCAGATTAAAGAACATAAAAATTACGAAGATTAAACGTTTTTAAAAAAAAAAAAAAAAAACAGTTTTGATTAGTAAATAAATATTGTATCAGAGTTTATGATTGATAAAACAACCAGGATATCGTTTTGTTTTATATTTACCTTTGTGCCTGTAATTAGCGATTTAAAAAAAAAAAACGACACAAGGCCAAAATAATGATCTCATTAACTCTAAAGTTACAGAAAATAGTCACAATATGACTCCTACTAATACTGATAAATACTCTAACGGTTGGAAATGACATCGGAAACACATCAAACTCATCGTGCTGAAGAATAAACGATTTCAGGATGAGGTGTTTTAAGATACTTATGTGTTTGTTTATAAAAAATAAAAATAAAAAATGGGTGTCTGTAGAAGTTATTAGTGTTAGTAACCAGGTTGCCAGATCTGTATAAACTCAGCCCAGTGTATTGATTAAGCTTGCTTTAAAACCCTCTCCCTAAAACTAACATCATAAAATATACATACAAGCTGTTTCGAAACACACACACACGCGCACAAACACACACACACACACACGCACACACACACACACACACGTTCCCAAAAAGTTCATTTGTCCTAAAATGTTCTTGTATTATTAGAGATCTCAATCGTCAGTCAGTAAACAGATTGAGATAATCCTGTTTTTAATGTCTGAATTGAACTGAATCGACCAAAAAGAAGCAAAACAAATTGTATACATGACTTGTGGAAATTGAATTAAAGTTAATCTCACGTAATCCGGGTGTAAAAGTGGTCAGCGGTTGAAACGTGTAACCAGTAATTGTCAGTGATCGTTGACAAACAATAATTTCGGTCATTTCAGGAAGAAAAATGTATAGAAAGTTACAGAAATAGGCAAATTTTACCTCAGAATTTACTTTTTACTGATCCTGAAAGTCTCAAATAAATAATCTGACTTATTAATTCAGTGATTCGGTGATGTAGATTACAAATATCAGGAAAAAAACGGGAGGGGGGGGAGAGAAAGAGCAAGGACAGCAGGAAGTTTAGATAAGTTCCTCACAAACTATGGTGTGATCACGTGTTAGAAAGAAAAACGGGATACGTTTTAAAAGCGTACTGTGTGTCTGAGGCGTTTATGATTATTACAGGACGTAAAATGGCAATAAAACGGTTTTCATTTCAAATAATTAATGAAAAAGCATAAATACTTCCACTTCTTCTTTCGATACCGACAGGTTACGGCCACCAGCCTGTGGTCTGACCTTGGACTTCTGCGGTTTTTGTTTTTGTGTTTTTAAAGTTACAGATTGAAGAAAGCTTCTAAAAATTTTTAAAAAGTCAAAAATTAATTAATTAATTGATTACTTTTAAAAAAGGAAATGAGAAACAGGTTACCGTGACAACCTTACTGTAAAACAGTCGGGAGAAGAGAATGTCATCGGTGATTTGTATTTTAAAGCGGAAATGTGCTGTTTATGATATTAAACCACCTTTATTTTGTTTTCCCGCAAGTGTCTGAAGCCGAGCTGGTGAAGTTTGTAAGGTTACGCGCCGCCAACGATGCTCTCTTCACCGGAAAGAGGAACACGTCGGTCATCGCTTGGAGGTCATAATAGTGTCATTATAACCCTTCATCATTCTCACACACACGCCTCTCTGACTCAGGTGTGTAATAATAGAGGTATAGCTGTATTATATGTTGTGTGTGTGTGTGTGTGTGTGTGTGTTACAGGGCCATCTTAAAGGAGATGGGGATCCACAGGAAGATGTCGACCAGTCAGGCGAGAAAGAAGTGGGAAAATCTCAAAAAGAAATACAAGGTACAGTTTTACAATACCGGTCTAATCCAGTTATATCGTAACACAAGAAGAAGTAACGGCGCTCTGTTGTTCCCGTGTCGCTTCAGATCATGTACTTGATTTGGGTTTTATAGCATTATAAAGTTTTGGATGAGCTCAAACAAAGCTGGAACTGTTTTGTTTTCAGGAAAACGATCAGTTACCGAGCATTATGGGGGTTGGAATATAGGATTAGGATCAGATTGGATATATTTAGGCACACAGTCGCTTCAACGCCTCTGATCAACACCAGTTACTAACCCTACGTTCACGTCTGGGATGGGCGATATAGGCTTAAAGCAATATCACGATATTTCATGGTGGGTTTTTTTTTTGCGGTAACGATATAAATGAAGCTATGAACATAGTAACATTCAACACTGTCTTTTTGGCCACAATTCACATCAGCATACAGTCTTGAGACAGTTAAATAGGCTAATCTGACCTCTGCCTTCCTCCATGCTTGTTCTCGTTCTGCATGTGAGATGCCCACGTTTCGGCGTGTAAACACGTCACCAACTATATCCTCAATATCGCGGGGTGGCTAATTCTCATCACGGGGAGGAATCGTACCGGGACATCACGGGCAATATCTTGCGTCGTTTGCAGTTTGTCATCGGTGGCTGTGTAGAGACTGCTACTGTTGTGTCTTGTGGGCGTGGGCATGGGCGTGGCCTGTCCAACGTTTTTAGTTCCCGTGAGAAACGGCGGTAGAAAAAAAATACCTAGTCTACTCTCTGATTAGTTAACCGCAAATTAAATAACGCACTAATCAGCGAAGCAAGCTAACGCTACTAGGTACGCACAGTACCAGGTACCAGGGGCATCAACGAACTCTGCTGAAAGCTTTATTTTCCTTCGTAATGTTTCAGTACACATTTAATTTGAGATGAAACCACTGGTTGAGTTCCATTTTTCAGCGTCAAACTGTAAATGGGAACCAAATGCAAGTAGGAACCGAAGTCATGAGCAGGGAGTGAAATGTTCGCCTTTGACCTCAGTGAACGATTGCAGAAATGAATTAAAATCGAGCAATCTCCAGAAATTACCACAGATTTTCCGCAAATTCGGGGGGGGAAAAAAAAAGATGTCATGTGACGTCATCACAACGCGCATTAATCCAAAGCCCTCTTCGATTCACGTGTGTCGAACGTGAGTACATTTAAAAGGTCTCGTCTACCAACAAACATCACCGCGAAAGACCGTGAAATTGCAATTTCGCCAGTTGAAGTAGTTTTCCACATAAAAAGCACAAAACTTGCGTTTTTGGCCGCAACAATGACAAAAAACTCTGAGATCCTGTATGGACCGGACATTAGAGTGGCATTGAAGATGGAGAAAAATGTGGTTGGTGCTTTCCTAGTGGACGAACAAGCAAATTGTACAATAGGGTGTACAATATTTCATCTTCTAGTATTTCTTTCCCATTAAACATATATTATTGGACTGTCCTGCTTTTAATGCAAGTAGACAACATTTTTATGTAGTAAGCTCACTCAAGGAAAAGGTTTTAGAATTTTTATGATATGTAAAACATCATATACTGTATGATCTAAACTGCTGTATTTTTCCTTGCGTTTGGTTTTATTTTTATTGTATTTATGCAACGCTTGTAATTTTTGCAAGTCCATTTTTGCCATGAAGATAGCCACAGATGCTGACGTGGCATTAAAAGCTACTACTTCTAGTATTTCTTCATCAATGTACCAGTAGTCATAGAGCTAAGGAATAAATGTAACTGTAGTGTTAATAATTGGATGAGTGGATGTGGTTTCTTTGGTGAACGTGTTGGTTAGTTTAGGTCTAAAGTCCTATAATGTAATTCTAACGATTACGTTAATAGACGAGCCGCTGTCGTTCCTCTCACAGGAAATGAAGAACCCTCCACCAGGCATCACGGTGAACCCGACCAACTGGCAGTGGTTCTCCCTGATGGAGGACGCCATGGAGGGCAGGCTGAACGACAGCGAGGCCATGGTGTCCACCATGTCGCTGGGCGAGGACAGCGACTACCGCCCCGACAAACCCAGGAGACGAGGCCGCGATTCGTTCCGCAGCGACATCGAACTCCTGGTCGACGGAGAAGACACCGGGCTCTCGGGCGACACGGGACGAGACCTGGGCAGCGACCGAGACGACATGGAGCACGAGCGGGCGTTGCTCGATAGCGACCGGTCGGCTCTTGAGAGCGAGAGGATGGTGCTGGAGCGAGAGAAGATGGTCCTGGACAGGGAGAGAGCCGGGCTGGAGAGGGAACTCGCCGCGCTGGACCGAGACAAAGCGTCTCTGGAGAGGGAGAAAGCCGCGGTGGAGCGGGACAGAGCCTCTGTGGAGCACGAGCGTGCTCAGCTGGAGAAGAAGAGGGCTGAGATGGACAGAGAAAGAGCAAGGATGGAGAGAGACAGAGCGGCACTGGAGAGACAGAGAGCAGGCATCGGAGGAGACGTAACCGACAATCAGGAGGGACCCGAGAAAGCGGCGGCGGAGGAGGAAATAGAGCTAGCGTCCATACAGAGGAGACAGAAATTCCTCGATTTATTCGAGAAGCTGATTGAGAACTTCTGAAAGGAAAATCACTTCTAATGGAAGAATTGGATTCTTGTTTATTCTGAGTGTATTTTTTATTTTTATTTTTTTTTTTGGGAAGATGCTGTATGATTTGCCATGCTTGAGTTTTTTTTTTTTTTTTTTTTTTTTTTGTGGTGTCCTACTGATCTGAACGGCAGACACGTCCGAGACGCATTCAGGGTCTGAGCTTGGGTTCTCCTCAGCTAGGCTGTCAATGAAAAACGTTAAGCCACCTCTGTTTTGGAGAGGTCATCCAAACAACTTTTATTCACTTGTGGTATTTCCATACAAAGCACATATGAACCAGGTTTAGCATCTCTCGCCCTCACACAGTACAACAGCTCTGAAGTGTTAACTTGAAGGCTCTTGCCCCCGTGGACAAAACAAAAAAAAAAAAAAAATTTTTTGGGTTTTTTTTTTTTTTTTGATTAATTATATACCAAATATTGCAGTTCATGTGGGAAAAAATCACGATTCACGTTTTTTATATTACAGTACAGACTTTACAACAAAAATGTTTATGTTGATGCTTCTTTTATTGCATTAGATAATAAATTTAACCTTTCAAAATTCTGTGAGAACCAGCTGTGACTGATTTTATGCTAAACAGAGTTCAAAAAAAACAATTATATGAATATTAACAATATGTCATTTATTATTATTATTTCATTTTTTTTTTTTTTTTGTACAAAACACATTTCATTTGTCTGGTTATCCTCATCATCAGTCCAGAAAACAGAAAACAATTAAAATACATTAAAGGTTTGATTTTTGTTTTGATCGGGAGTTTGCATATGCGATGTCTAATTTTATAAAAAAAAAAAAAAAAAAAAAATTTCCCCTTCCAAAATTTTTCTGATTATTTTTTCCAGATTTCATGAATCTGATTGTTCTTAAATATTCACCCACACATCATCTTAATTTGTCATATTTAACATTTAAACATGTCAAATGATGTGTGTTTATTGCACATGTGGGGTGTGTGTGTGTGTGTGTGTGTGTGTGTGTGTGTGCAGAAAACCTCTTGTATAAGACATGCATTCATACACGTGTTTACTCCAGCCCAAAGTTTAAAAAAAAAAAAAAAAAAAAAAAAAAAAAAGTTGGAAACTCTCAGAGGTTTTGGTGTGTGTCTGTAGAAGTGTGTGTGTGTGTGTGTGTGTGTGTGTTTAAATAAGGGCGCCAACAGGAATACGTGGCAAACACACATAAGCCTGTGGGGTTCTGCTGAGGTTGACGGGGTTGCCGTCCAGGCGAATGTCCTCCAGCGCCATCCGGATGTAGTTCAAGTCGTTCCGTTTGCAGAACGTGTCTTCGTGTATCATCTGGATGTTGTTGTTCTGAGGAAAAAGATCAAATATTGATATCAATTTTCATCTCTTGCTGCGACGCGCTTTGTATCTACGGCTTACGAAACGCTCGTGCGGCAGCGCGGTTTCAGATGGCGTTGATGAATTTTCTCTTAACAGCAGCTCCGACAGCGGTGCGGCTACGAATCTCGGGTTTATATTAACGCACTCGTTCTAATGCGTTATCGTTTCTGCGGCGGCGACGTAAAAAGAGGGTGCAGTCATTCGTATGGTGACATTTCCACCAACACGACGAGTTCACTTAACGTTCATGGAAGGAGTCTCCAGTGTCAGCACTTTCTGGAAGTCTTCAGGTCAGAGGAGTTTGGAGGCTGGTGAGGGAATGACTACGACCGTTTATAGCTGCTATAACGTAAGGCGAGAACGGGAACGACGTTCCACGACGTTAAATGTAACTATAAATGGATAAAACATACTACGTGTCCTTCTTTAATCCAAGCGTAATTGCTGCGGCGCAAGCAGGAATAAAACAGTTCGGGCCATGATGTCATCAGGATAATAACCACTTCGGTCACACCGGCCAGACGCTGATTACTTTCCTATAACGGCACCACCCCCTTATTTACACAATAACGCATGAGGTTTTAAACACCTCTACAGTGTGAATGCTTTACTTTTCACATCCATTCAGAAATCTTCACAAGAACCCCTCTATTCCTAATAATAATATTAATATATTGTGGCTCAACGGTTAAGGTTCTGGGTTACTGATCTAAAGGTCAGGGGCTCAAGCCCCAGCACTGCCGAGCTGCCACTGTTGGGCCCTTGAGCAAGGCTCTTAACCCTCTCTGCTCCAGGGGTGCTGTATCATGGCTGACCCTGTGGTCTGACTCCAACTTCCTTACAAGCTGGGATATGTGAAGAAAAGAATTTCACTGTGCTGTAATGTATATGTGACAAATCTTCTTCTTCTTCTTCTTATTATTATTATTATAATGTCCCCTAACTTAGCAAGTTTAGAGTAGCATTGAAAGTGGCATTAAAAAGTTTACCTGCAGCGACCCTGTGCATGATATTCTGTCTGTCTGATACCGTTATTAGCGTCTGATTTGAAAGGTAATAGGCAGGACGACAATCACTCTGGCTCAAAAATGTAAAAAGAGACTTCTTTTAAATGAGCACTTTCACATGGAGTGTACACACGGGGGCAGCAGTGAGGTGGGAGTGCAGGTACCTGTAGGTGCAGAGAGCGGAGACTCTCAGGCAGAGGAACAGGGATGTGATCGATGCCGTTGTCTGTCAGGTAGAGGTAAAGTAGTCCTGTCATGTCCTGCGATGCAGAAACAGCATGTTTACAGACAGATCATTCCACACATACATACAGTATATCCTGTGCTTTCCCGTCCAATACCGAGACGAGTATCACGGTATGGTACCAATACTTTGAAAAGTTTTCTTGTGCTGTCATTAATATCAAGGATTATATGCGACGTAATTCATTTGATAAATCTGGTTAAAGAAATAAGCCGTATACAGTATATCACATAAGGAATGAAACATCCCTGAAATGCTGTCATAGCAAAATAGTCAATAATGCATAACTGTTTATAGCAACAAGTTAGTTCCTGTTATCAGTCATGTTATGAACAGTTGTTTCCTCACAAGCCTCTCTTTTTTTCTTTCTTAAAGTTAATAAGATTAAAAATAAACAGCTTGTCAACCATCCATCCATTTTCCATACCACTTATCCTACACAGGGTCACAGGAGCCTATCAAGGGAACTTGGGGCACAAGGCAGGGGACAACAGGGTGGACAGGGAGCCAACCCATTACAGGGCACAATCTCACACCCAGGTGGGATTTGAATCCCTAACCCCAGAGGTGCAAGACAAACATGCTAAGCACTAAGCCATCATGCCCCCAACAGCTTGTCATGTTATTAAGAAACCACAAAGAGTAAACTTTCTCCTGAAGACTTTCCCACACTGGAAAACTTACTGGCTGGGGCTTATACCAGAGACTGGAGATCGACGCTTTTCATTTAAATACAATTATTATTAGTCTTAGTTTATATGGATGGTCTGTCATACAAGTCCCTGTGTTAATATAAGTTGTTTCTATAGAAACAATAACGTATTAGACAGTTAGACTAGTAAGCAATACCTAAGGAACAATTAAAAGTAAACTTTAACCTGCACCCATAACAGCTTGTATAATGCCTATTTTCTTTCCCTCTTACCTTGAAGGCTTCGTTCTGGATACCAGTTCTGCCCAGGCGGTTGTGACTGGCATCGACAAGGGTCATGGTGGCCGGCAGCGCTGGGAGTTGAGCCACACTGTTTTCTCGTATTAGCAGTTCCTCTAAAGCGGGCAGGCCGAAAAGAGCGCCGTCTTCGATCTTCGAGATGGCGTTACTTGTCAGATCGATCCGCTTCAGTTTGTCTTTATGATGGAAAGCAACAAAACACAACATTTACAGAGAAGTCAAGAGAGTATTCAACTAATAATGAAACATATTCCATATAAAGCTGAATAAACCAGAGTATTGTGGACTTCGACTGTAATTCCAACTTTTCAATATTTACGTTTGCCGAGTTTCACTAACAAAGCACCAACAAAGACATCGGAACAATTATTACAAACTATAACCTCGAAAATTACAACTTTTCAAAATGTACGTATTTAATATGGAAGAGACGGAATGGAAAGGGTAAAAATATTATATGTTAATGTTGACTGGACACTGTGGGTAACAATTATATAATTAAGCTGACGATATCCACAGTACTGAAGAAAATTATCACAAGTATCACTGAGTTAATATATCACAATATTATATCATACAGTCATATTGTCATATTGCCCAGCTCTACTCAACAGTGCTGCAATAAATTAAATAAGTTTGCTATAACATTTCCTATAATTGCCACAAAAAAAACAAACAAACAAAAAAAAACTCAAGTAAACATACTCATGTTAGCGAAGTCTGATTTGTTGATTTTAGTGATTCTGTTGTAGCGGGCATAGAAGTGAGTGGTATCTTTGGGAAGAGGAGGCACATTCACCAACTTCACATCATCACAGTACACAGATCCTCCCAGGCAGGTACACAGCAGACAGGTGGACATATCTTGCCACAAAACCAGTAGATGGTGTCCCCCCAAAAAAAACCCAAAGACACATAAATATGAGTCCAAAAACGCAAATGAAGAAACAATTCAAATATACAGCAGTAGTGTTTCCCAAGTTGGTCCTCAGGAACCCTAAATTGTCCAAGATTTTGCTCTGTTCACTGCAATCTCAATACACCTTAACTAAACAGTCAAGAACACTGAATCCCTGGTAAGTATGTGTTGGGAGCTGGGGCAAAGTAAACTGCGGACCAAGTGGGGATCTCAGAGGACCAATTTCAAAAACAATTTCCCCTAAACTAACCCTCTATTTAAAAAGTGACCAATGAAAGCTAGTTTGGGACACGTGTTCTAACTTGCATGATGCGATCTGGCCCCTATATTTTAAACAGTTGCATAACATGAGTTATGCATACATTCATTCACAGAGGTGTTTACTAGAAACACAACAAACAGTGATATGCATATATAATATCTGGATTACTAATCTGTAGTTGTCTTACCCTTATGACTATTTAGTATGGACTAACACCACAAATAACAGGTCTGAGATTATGGACTGTTTCAAAGAGCTGTTCCAATTAATAAATGTATAACAATGTAGAATAATGTAGAATAAATAAATAACAATGTAGAATTTAAATCATAGGACATTGTGTTATAATGAAAGTGTACCAACCTTACCAATCGTAGTGTGCATATCTCTTAGTGGAATATTCATTTATTTTGATTAATTCTATATGGTTGTTGTAATTCACAATATTTATGTTGGTTGACCTTAACTGCACAATAAACAGGTAGGACACTAACCTTCTACGTCATTTTCAATGACCTCAACATCAGGGTCAGGGCTCTCAGGTAGCCCTGAACCTGTTGTACTCCCAGTCCCCTCCTGGGGTATGATCTGGGTGGTGGGAAACAGCTCCTCCTCTTGTTACACACAATGTTAAGATGTTAGGAGAAGGATTAGCACAGAGTTTGACAAAGAGATAAAGTGAGCAGTGAAGTTCTTGAGTTGAACACAAATAACACACATTTAACCCATCACAGCCAGTTAAATGAAGCACAAAGGTTTGTGAGAAGAGGAAAATATCATGTATCAGTAGATATGCTGTATAGTAAATGTGTTAGCATTACTTAATGAAACAGGAATATTATTTTAATGGTTAAAATGATCCATTTTATGCCTGTTGGGCTGCCTATGACTCTGGGGCTCTTTTTCAGGCCGTTGAGCTACCAAGTTGCAAATATTAACAATATGATCTCTACGGGGCAAGTGAATTACTAACCTTCCTTTAGAGTAGGGATGATTGTTACCCATTCCTCAGGAACCTCAGATTCCTCAGGAGGCCCTAGAGTCACAGGCTCCACAGGGAGTAGAGGTTTCCTTGGTACCCCCGATTCCCCAGAAACAGGCTCCCCAAAGGCTTCTTCGGGGCCAGTGGTAACTGTAATGTAGATCTCCTCCTCTTGGTAAAGACAAGGCGATGCGGTAAGAGATCAATTAAAGCCCCATAGCACAAGAAGCGGCCTGACAGTATGATAATAACTTTAGCAGTAACAACTAATAAGAAGTTAAATATCAGAATAGAAACTGTTCACCTGGCCAGCTAGACAACTAGTCAACAAATAGTGTAAAACCCGTCACATTCTACACTATGGAGTACACAGTTTTTAGGTGTACAGAATGCAGTTTCCACTACAGTGAATAGTACTGACCTCTGCCAGGAACCAATGTTATTTCTTCACCCGAAACCCCAGAGGGTCCAGAGCCAAAGTCCCCAGAATCTCCAGAAATATGTTCCTCAGAATCTCCAGAAACAAGATCCCCAGAGGCTCCAGAAACAAAGTCCCCAGAGACTCCAGAAACAAAGCCGTCAGAGGCTCCAGAAACAAAGTCCCCAGAGACTCCAGAAACAACGTCCCCAGAGGCTCCAGAAACAATGTCCCCTGAGACCCCAGAAACAAAGTCCCCAGAGACTCCATAGACAAACTCCCCAGATACTCCCGAAACAAAGTCTCCAGAGACTCCAGAGGCAAAATCTCCAGAGACTCCAGAAACAAAGTCCCCAGATACTCCGGAAACCAAGTCTCCAGATATTCCAGAAACAATGTCTCCAGATACTCCGGAAACAAAGTCTCCAGAGACTCCAGAAACAAAGTCTCCAGATATTCCAGAAACAAAGTCTCCAGAGACCCCAGAAACAAAGTCTCCAGATACACCAGAGGCAAAGTTCCCAGATACTCCAGAAACAAGGTCTCCAGATACTCCAGAGACAGAGCCACTAGATACTCCAGAAACAAAGTCACCAGATACTCCTGAAACAAGGTCTCCAGATACTCCTGAAACAAGGTCTCCAGAGCCTGCTGAACCAAGGTCTACAGAGCCTTCAGAACTAATATCTCCAGAGCTTACATCTGCAGAGCCTCCAGAACTCAAGCCCCCAGAACCTCCAGATCCCAGAGGCTCCCCAGAATGGTATTCTCTAGCATCAGGAATCTTTCCAGAAATCCCTGAAGCTCCAGAAGCCCCAGAACCTCCAGAACTCAGCATGTCCCCAGAACCCAAAGTGTCTCCAGAGATATGAAGGATTTCAGTGGGCGTCAGACGCAGCTCTTCCTCTTGTTAGAGACAAGATTAAGTGTTAAGAGACTGATTAGAACGGCATGATGACAATGATTAAGTTTAGACAGTTAGAGATGATGGGAGCAATGGTTTAGGTGATGTATTGTACGAAAGCGGGGTTACAGAATTATGAAAAAAACATTTAACCAATCAAACTGCTAGTTAAATGGATAGTAAGCAATTTTTATGTTGGCAAGACAGTATTTTGTGTGTGCGTGTGTGTGAATGGTGTAATACAGACCTCCCGGAGTGCCTGGTCCCATCAAAACCCCTGGTACTCCAGAGCCTGATGGGATGAGCGAAGGCGTTATAGGTAATTCTTTCTCATCCCCACTTTCTTTTTCCGGTTCCCCTTCTGGTTCCTCTTCCTCTTCCTCTAGTGAGGCTCCAGGTTCGGGATCATTGTCCTCATCTGGGGACAGAGGGCTAAACTCTATCTGCAAGGAAAGAAAAGGTAAATCCATCCATCCATCCATTTTCCATACCGCTTATCTGACACAGGGTCGCTGGAGAGCCTGGAGCCTATCCCAGGGACCTCGAGGCACATAGCGAGGGACACCCTGGATGGGGTACGAACACAATCACACACATATTCCCACACCCATTCACACTACGGACAAGTTGGAAATGTCAGTTATCCTACAACACATGTCTCTGGACTGGGGGAGGAAACAGGAGTACCTGGAGGAAACCGGCTAGTGATATGGCTAGTGTCTTTAAATGTTAAATGTATTTTTGAATGTAATTAAGACCAATTTGAATAAGATGATGACATAAACGGGAGGATGATGAATAAATGAACAATTATTTCAGTTTTAAGATTATTGAGTGGATTATTAGAACATGCGCCATCTGGTGGGTTATAATATAAAAGAAAGAACATGGAATTATCTATTTATTTATTGGGGGAATTCTTGGTTTAATTGTTCTTAATATTTGAATACTTTTCATTTGCTCATGCCTATTTCTCCCTGTTGAGTCCACATGACTAGCCGTCTGAAGACTAGCGGGCCAATGACTAGATTTTGCATTAGCGCATTGTAGTGTTTTTTTTTCTTCAGGCATAACTATACACATCTTTGGCTTTGAGTGACGAATGAGCCATGCTGCAGGTTTCTTGCTCTTGCAGCAATGCCTATGCTACCTGCAAGGCGAGGAAGAATGCTTCCTATGTATCCATTGCTTGGCATTAAACATATCAGAGAAGCAGTCGCCAGTTCGGACATCCCTTAGCTTACTGTGCAGTGATTCTGATGTCGACACAACACTTCAGACTAGCATACCCTGATTATGAGTTGAATCTATCCCCAGTGCTACACTCGGTATACTGCACAAGCACCCAATGCAGGTGCACAGATGTCGTTCTGATGAGATATCGCATATGCTTTAGCCATTTTGCTGCATCCATTTGAAAGATCGCTCCAATCTGCTGCTATTGACCCCCCTCTAAGGGACCTGTTTAAAACCTCAATCCTAGCAGTGTGAAGCCTAGGCCAGGATGTCTGCCAATCTGGTTTATGGATAGCATAAAGTCTGGGGACTTGTACATTAACCCTGTGAAAACTATCCTGTGAGCCAGGGTTGCCTAAAAATCAGGGTTGTCTAAAGCCAGTGTAGATTAAAAATAAGCACAGCTAAAAGGACCAGCCACGTTATACACTTAAATTGCCACAGCCAGGGTCATTGGCCTATCATCCACGTAAGTCCCCACAGGACTAAATGGAGTTACACTCTCGGGGATACTGCCCATGAATGATGAAGCTGCTGCCGGGAAACATTACAGCCAAAAACATTGTTCATTGTACAGCGACTACAACAGACAAACAGGTACAAAGTTCAGTTCCACCGTCAGTTCCACTAAATGATATCCATTTACATTTTTTTTTGGTCAAAAATGGGACCTGATCCCAGAATATGTGCAAGTGCATTCATTTATCCATCAATCCATACATTCTTTCGTTCGTTTGTTCATTCATTCAGTAACCACTTAAGCATATTTTCATTTTTCCCCCTGTTAAAACAAAATGAATAACACTCCACCAGACTCTACAGACAAATCATATCATGTAGGCTACACGTTGAGATAAATACATAAATAACTACAATGCAAGGACAATAACACTTTAGGAATGGTCACCCAAATGAAATTGCATCAATCCCATTGCCACTCAGTAAATGTGTTTAGATTAGGTTGTGCACCATCTTTTGGTCAAAATGAAAGGCAATGGACATTTTAACCCCGGGGGAACATCTTCTGTCATCGCACCCTATAGCAATGCAGTTCCCAAACTATGATCCATTTATTTTACAAATGATGACAACAGATTTTTTTATGAAATCTTTTTTTTTTTTTTTTTTGGTTGTTGAAAAATTTACATTTTAACATGCCACATTTAAATTAAGAATGTACATGCTATTTTAACCTTTTCCCACTATACTGACACACTACACTAGTGTAGGAACTGAGCAATGAAAATGGAAAAAAAAATTCTCCATCTGTCTTCCTCGGTTAGTTCCTTGACAACCTCGAGTGTCTCAGCAGAACAACAGAGGCCATGAAACTGTACACGAAAATATGCCAAAACATGAAGGGCTAATTATATTAAATCTGGAAAAAATAGGAGCGGTCAAGACTTGGGGGTCACAGAAAATTCATAACGTCCATAAGGGCTCGTATGCCCAAAATGTTTGGGAACCCCTGCTATAGCAAGTGATTTGAACGTCATCCATTCAAACTTAAGTATAGAAAATCTCTATGGTCTAAATATCACTAAAATCTCTATTCATACAGTACAATCTCATACATCATTCATTAAATGGTCATATTTGACACTGAGTATTGTTTACGTTCTGAAAACAATGGCAAATATAACCAGTGTTGTATAGTATTGAAGTAGAAACACTTAATTAAAGTACTTTATTTTGGGAATCCTTGTTACTTAGTACTTAGTACCGGACTACCAACAACAGTTAGCTAATGTCAGCTAACTAGCTGCTTAAAGCTAACCACCACTGAACATTGCTTTGACATAAAGCAATAATATCAGTTTACTCCTAAACATTAGTTTCTTGTAATTAGAAAAAGTAAAGAAAAATTATTCAAACACACATTATGAATATATTACTAAATTTAGTAGCTGCTAGTGGCTTTACCTCTGAAGTAGATAGCTTAATTAGCATAATCATGAGCATTATGTAATTTTCTCTCCTTTTGATGCCAGGGTATGTTTGATTTTTACATACAGATAATATCAGATACTTTAAACCTTCTGCTTGTTGAGTTCTTTAACGTTTCTTGGAAATGTCTTTCAATTAACTTTTTTTTCAATCAGTTTTCATTTAATCAAGTATACTCGAGTTTTTATGCTAGCAGTTCTCGAAATGAGGGCCACGGCCAGTATGTGTCAGAACGGTGTCTGTATCTCCATTGAGTCATTTTTAAATTTGTCAGTTTATTAAATCTGGTCTAAAATCTAAAAAAAAAAAAAAAAAAAAAAAAAAAAATGTAGACATTATTATACATTATAAAACTGATAGCAGGAGGAAGGAGTCTCCAGTGTCAGTGCTTTGTAACAGTCAGTTTTCTACCACAGGAAGGTTTTCAGGACAGGGGAGTTTACGCTTTCCAGTTTCTCTGTAACGTGACGAGCTACACTTCCTTTTTTTTTTTTTTTTTTTTTAATTATCTTCAAGAGAGAAAAGTGAGAGATGGGTGAGGAAACGAGCAGTTTGTAGCTGCTATAACATAAGTGAGACCAGGGACGTGTTTTGTGGACGTTCCACAACATTAACCATAACTATAAACTATAAATGGATAAAAGATATAACGTGTCGTTGTTTAATAAATAAAAACTGTAATTGTTGGCAAATTGCTGAGATATAAGAGGAATAAAACACTCTGATAAACACTTTAAAAGTAATCAGTGTTGGGGTGGTAACTGTAACTTCGCTTCATATCACTCCATAGTTTTGCTAATGACATGTATATCTCTCTGTGGTTTAGCGCCGGTATATCTTACTGATCTTTTGCAATGCTACAAATGCCAGCTGAGGCAAGGTTTATTGTCAATACCTAGGGTTAACTGTATCTCATCCATCGGGAGACACTTTTATAATGTCGCCTCTAGTATTCCAGAGGTTATTAGGAACGCAAGCTCTTTAAATATTTTTTTAAATCCAGGTTAAAATCCTACTTCAAATGGTCTTATCTGTGATTGCGATAAACCTATTGAGATTTTAACACATCTAGATTGTTAAAAACGTTTTTTGTCTGTTTATTTATTTATTTAATTTGTTTTGTCCTCGTCTTATTTAAAAAAATATATATATATTTTTATGTTAAGCACTTTGAGATTGTGAGCCAAAATGAAAAATGCTATATAAATTAAGATTATTATATTATATTTGTTTATTATGAACAGGCCTCAACTTGATAAGGGGATTGCAAGGAGATGGCACCTTCTGGTTTACAAAATGACAACAACCAACATGCTTTTCACACCACCATGCTCCGCTTCCATCTCCTTTTGAGTCACGTAGGTATGTAACATCATATCAGATGTCTCATTAGTGATAAACTTCAGGAAAAGTAAACACTGAGACAAGTCTGTCCATGGGTTATTACATTATTAGTTTATTTCATGTTTTTTTTTTTTAACGTATGAAGAGATTCTATTTAGGATTAACACGATTAATTTTTAGCTTTTATCTTGTTAAGTTAACTAGTCATTTTCTGCACTAAAAATGTATTTACCTCACTGTTTTTTTCTTCATGAAATGTATGGACTTTGTTTGTGGTCCTTCCTGATAAGTTTGCTCAGGAATCCCTAAGACTATCAAGACTCCTTATACATCTTAAAAGGCTGCCTGTCTCAACAAGTAAGAACAACTCAACAAGACACACATTCACACTCCTAATGGTCACCGAAACTGCACAGTGAAGGCCATTATCTCAGCTATCAGAGCATCCATATTTTTTAAAGTGTCACATCGTCTCAATCCCAGTAATGTTAATGGGTGAGCTTTAGATGTGAGGCATTACTGGGCTGAACTGGTCATGCCCATGGAACGTACTGCAAGTAAATGGTTTAAAAAAGGTTCACCAAATAAAATGTACGTATATAGAAATCAGAAGAAATATGATCTAGGAAATGGGATCCAGTTCAGGTTTCTGAGTCTCCGTTCTGTCTGCAGTTACACCACAAACCAGAACGTGGCGCCACGAAACCGCATTCTGCAAGGTACGTGTATCTCACACACATGCTCGAAAAGCCGATTCTATCATCAACATGTTAGGAGTGGTCCTTGTGGAACCAAGACATACATGGAGACCGAAAATCCTTATTCCAAGAAGCACAGTGCTTCATTTGCACAAAGTAATGAGAAACAGTTCGGGCATTTCTCAGTGATAAAATGATGAAGCCATCACAAAAAACTAAAACTACCATGCTCGTTCTACATGATTAACGTGAGTTATGAGAATATCCTAACTAGAGCCGACATAAATTCCATTGCTAAAGGTTATGTGAGTGTTTAATAAGTATAACTGGAGTTTCAGTGTAAGTACACCGAAAGCTTTTGAGAGACAACAAGGCCTGACTCTGTGCTAGCTCTAAGTCTACCCCACCTCCTGACCATCAGCCCCCCCCCCCCCTCCACCCCCCACCTCCTCCTCCTCCCAATGCAAACACACATATCTGTGGGGAGACGAGAAGCAAAAAAAAGAAAAAAAAAAGGCTAAAATAAGCCGGAGAACCAACACATTACAGCCAACACATACGCACATGCTAAATCATTATATATAGTCTAATCTTCATATGCAGCCGGGAAGTGAAATGAAATTCACAGAACACAAGACTGTTACGAGCAAAACAATGCGACTGGTCAGTATGAGTCACACATTTTGTCACACACACTTTTTTCAATTCCACAAGCTAGCAATAAAACTAGCCAACTTTATTATGTCTACTTGGGGGCAGGATTCAAGACCCCAACCCCAGAGGTGCGAGACAAACATGCTAAGCACGAAGCCACCATGCCCCCCCCCAACCCCCCTTTTGAGTTTATATCTATATAAATGAATAAAAACTGCCAGTCAACGGTTTTTGAACCCCTGTATGAAAAATGGATTCATTTTAAATAATCCAGGATTAGAAAATCTAACTAAGAAATAAGTCTAAGTGAACCGAGACATGTTTCTGACTATTTCATTTCATTCATTTATTCATTCATTCGATTCAGTAAGCACCAGTAAACCAATCCCTGGAAAACTGGGCTCAAGGTGAGAGAATTCACCCCGGATGGGCAAGGCACCATGCACACACACACACACACACACACACACACACACACACACACACACACACACACACACACTTTTTCTTGGTCTAATATCAACTGTAAGACAAATTACTTTTAATAAAACCTTTAATAAAACACTTATTTATGGACAAGTTCTTAAATACCGAGATTTAGATACCTGACAATACTGCTTTGCCGTGTTACACAAACCTGTTACAAATAGTAATTAATGAAAAAGTGTGACCATTATTATTTTGTATAAAACATATTTTGTTTGGAATTATTTATGACATTGACACTATACCTTAAGCGCTATTATGAAATTCTACCTTTATTATTGCAACCAAAGGCCACAGAGTCATATCATAATACAGTATATATATACACTCACTGTCCACTTTAATTGGAACACCTGTACACCTGTTTATTTATGCAATTATCCATTCAGAGCACAATGCATAAAATCATGCAGATACAGGTCAAACTCTTCAGTTAATGTAGAATTTATAGTTAATAAGAATATGAGGCTATCATGGGCAAAAGACCAGGTCTATTTTTTTATTATTTTTTTTCAAATCTCCAACTGTCCAGTCTGGGTGATCCTGTGCCAGTGGTCTTCTGCTGTTGTAGCTCATCCACCTCAAGGTTCAATGTTTTGTTCACGCTGAGATGCTTTTCTGCTCACCACGGCTGTAAAGCGTGATCATTTGAGTTACTATATCCTTCCTGGCAGCTCAAACCAATCTGGCCATTTTCCTCTGACCTCTCTTATCAACAAGGTGTTTCCACCCACAGAACTGTTGCTCACTCAATGTTTTTTGCTTTTCGCACCATTCCGTGTAAACTCTAGAGACCGTTGTGTGTGAAAATCCCTGGATATCAGCAGTTTCTGAATACTCAAGCCCATTTGACCCCAGCAATCATGCCACAGTTAAAGTCACAGAGATCACACTTTTCCCCCATTCTGTTGTTTGATGTGAACATGTGAAGCTCTTGACCTGTATCTGCATGAGTTTATGCATTGTACTGCTGCCACATGATTGGATAACTGCATAAATGAGCAGGTGTACAGGTGTTCCTATTAAAGTGGATGGTGTTGTATTTTCACAAATATGGGTCTGAGGTTTAAGCTAAAAGGTCCAGGATTGTGAGGTTTGTTTTACCTCTTCTAATTAAGCAATAATTATGTTTCACTGAATATTGGCACGGCCGAGATTTGGCCTTAGGCACGAGCCCCCAGGGAGAGTACTGTAGCTAATCACAACCGTACAGATATTGAGTATAATCGCACGACTCAGAGTGTGATATTTCTTTAATACAACAGTTCTATAAACAAGAAAGTAGGAAGTGGAAATGTTCTATTGATTATTTTTAAGTAAGTTTAACCTAGATCACTCTGGGACTGGTACAAAGCAATATCAATCTCTAGTCTTTCAGGTTATAAATCCTTACAGTTTCTGTAAGCACTTAAATCTTCAGTTTGTACCATTTGTAAGTAATTCTGGATAGGTCAAGGCGAGGATGTGGCAAAGTATACATACACTTCTATGTATTTTGTAGCTGCATGTTTTACTCTGGAGCAGAAATCCTCCATTTATTGCTAAAAACACACGTTACACACAAAACCTGCCAAGGTTTCAAAAGAGTTACCAATGAGATAAAGCAGAACCACATAAGAGCAAATGAATGCAAGTAATGTGATGCTAGCCTCCTAACGTCTCTCCCTCCTTCTTTCTCTCTCTTTCTCTCTATACTGCATTTTCATCAGGGCAGGAAACCGAAACAAGGATATTTCATAACAATTCAAAGTGTGTTGAATTGGATCTTCAACCCATTCAGTATATTCTACTATCTACTATACTATTCTACTATATCACTCACATCATGATCAGGCTATGGCTCCTCCCATCTTTGAGATTTTTAAATCCTGTCCTGGTTTGTACCAGGCAAAAATCTCTGGATTCATTTTTTATTCGTAGTTGCCTGGCAGACTAGTAGGTTTAACGACTCGAAAAAGAAACAAAACCCTTCTTCCTATTAAGGTGTCGGACCATTTGCATCGTTGCATCGATTTAAAAGGCAAAGATTGAAATGAATCAAGGCAACAATCGTAAATCAATTATCATCGGTTATAGTTGATTATTATTGAAAATGGACAGACAAATCATGTATAAACAATAATTCATGTTTTTAAGCTGACAATTAGGCTGTTAATAGGCTAGCAAGATGATTTTCCCATAACTCTTGATACTTTTTAAAATAGTCCTTCTCTACGTCATCATCATTGGAGGCTACTAAACTGAATTGTATTGTATCGCAGCAGATTAAGTGGTATCATCAAATATTGAATCGCTACCTTCTTAATCAAAATCTTTTTGTATTGTATTATATAGTAGCTGATTAAGTGGTATCATCAAACTTTGAATTGTTGCCTTATGAACTGAAATCTTATTGTACGTGTCAAAGCCTGAGGTTTACAACCCTACTCCCTAATGACTTTCGTAAACCAAAAGTTTTTATTTGTATTTTTAAACATAATACACTTCACAACGGTACTTCCTGTCGAGGTCCAAACATGATGTGTTGCATCGAAAACTTTATTGGTAGAGGATAAGTTTCCTGAATTCCTGAATTGAATTCCTGGGAATTCATATACTAATCTGTATTAATGCGCTTAACTAGCTAACTATCAATTTAGCTACTCATTTTCAGCTTAGTCATTTATGTTTCTGGGCAAAACATGACTAGGCTTCTGCATTAGAGCTTCTATTCGCCTGGTGGGCTAGCTAATATATTTAAAACTTGTCCACCCTTGATAAATGTCTATTTACGTTTCTTAGCAATACTTCTTTCATTATGATCTTCAAACTATTTACATGCAAACGAGTAGTGAAAAATATTTGTGTTAGAGCATGGAAAACACAAAAATGTTTAGGGCAGGGGTATTTTCAGGGGGATATTCCAGGTCCAGGATTGAGAAAAGAATTTGTAAAACCTTGACAGATTGTATCACTGAAGATACATTAAGTATAAAGAATTGGAGCTCGTGAGAGATTTGTGAACAAGTGAGTATGATATGGTTTTTAAGGTTTCATACAAATGAAGTTCATACATCTGCTTACATACATCTCACCCTTAACTAACTACCCCAAACTTCTAATCGTTACATATGATTTGAGTGTGAGCCCATGATGATGTCATTTTGGATTATTGCTTATTAAATATCTGCCAGATTGGACATGTACGAGACACCTCCATGCATAAATACTTGCACTGACATCCAAAAGTTACCATAATTTATCACACTTGGATGTGAATCATTACAAAGAATTTGTATGCATCCAAACTGAAGACATGCAAGAAAGACCAAACAGATGGATATGTCAAGTTTTCCATACCACTGTGCCAAAAGAATATTAAGTGAGCCAACAGAAAACTGGGTAGACTATAAATATTTGAAATTCCCCACGTTTCACAGAAAGGTCTCCATTGAAACAGAGCTGCATAAAATCAGCTTTTATACTAGAGTAATGGAACAAAGCTAGAATATCTGTGGACAGAGGATTCAAAAAGCAAGACTTACACTTGCATTACAAGGGTAGAGTATATGTAAAAGTATGTACACAACAGAAAATGGAGTGAAGATTGCACATCAAGAATGCTTCTGTTCTTCACAAACTTTTGCACAGTGCATTGAAATGAAGCACAGTACTATCACTTGATTCTATATATCCAGTAACTATTCTATATATACAGCATCAAGGAACTACTCATTCTTTACAAATGTAGGAATATGGTCATCAGTAGAGCTCAAGATTTTGTGAAATTAATCTAAAATAGCAATCAGATCAACAGCGTTAGACTGAGGACCTGAACCCAGTCCAGCACCTGCATGCCTTAATATTTTGGCCAGTCTCATAGAATCTGTTCTTAGGTGACTAGTAGAAGGTCAGGGTTTCAAACCCCAGCGCTGCCAAGCTGCCACTGTTGGGCCCTTGAGCAAGACCCTTAACCCTATCTGCTCCAGGGGTGCTGTAACATGGTTGACCCTGCACTCTAACCATAGTTTACTAACAAGCTGGGATATTCGAAAAAAGAATTTCACTGTGCTGTAATATGCAGTATATGTGACAAAGGCTTCTTCTTCTTAAGTACAGAAGAAAAACACTATGTGTAATGCCGTTATAGGAAAATAATGAACAAGTTACTGTGATCATACTGAAGTTATTTTCCTATAACAGCACACCGCGAAGTGTTATTCCTCTTATGCCACAGCAGTTCGCCAAGGCTAACACTTTTTATTCATTAAAGAATGACTTATCATACCATTTATCCATTTACAGTCATATTTAATGTTGTGGAACGTCCGTGAAACAAGTTAGTTCCTGTTATCACTTACATTATAGCAGCTATAAACAGTTGTTCCTTCCCCAGTCTCTCTCTTTTTTTCTAAGTCAGCAGTAATTCAGCTTGTCATATTAAGAAGCGTAAACTCTTCACCATCAAAACTTCAAAATATCAACAATTGCACACCTTCTTGATCCATTTGTGTGGCACGTCCGCCATGCAAGTCCCAGCATAAGTTGTTACTATAGGAGCAATAATGTATCACAACAGCAAATGCATTAATATAAAATTTGCTGCACTTCTGTCAGAGCTGCCATTATAGAAAATTAATCAACACCTTCTGAATTCGACAGCACTGTTGTATAAATGCAAGTAATTATTTGTCCACCATACCTGTCCTATTGCCCATGTCCTACTTCCTACTACAAGGAAACTCATACTTTACTCCTTATGCTTTCATTTTGACCTTTAGGGAACTCAAAACAATTTTTTTTTTGTGCAGCTACCAATTCAGTCAGTTATGCTTCTGTGCATTTTAACATTGTTTAGGAAATATTTTAAAAACAGCCTGTGAAATTTATACCAATTTTCATGGGTACCGCAAGCAGTAATCTTTGAGCAAGGACTGTTGAGCAGTTGAAGTCTTGTATCAAGCAAGAATGGGCAAAAATTCCACTTGGAAAACTGCAACAATTAGTGTCCTCAGTTCCCAAATGATTAAAAAGTGTCATTAAAAGGAAGGGTGATGTAACACAGCGGTAAACATGCCTCTGTCCCAACTTTTTTTTGAGTGTGTTGAAGGCATCAAATTCTAAATTTGTTTATATTTACAAAATACAATTAAGTTGGTCAGTGAAAACATTGAATATCTTGTCTTTATACTTTTGTCAGTTAATTAAAGTTTCCAGAGACTTGACAAATCACAGATTTTAGTTTTTACTGCATTTTAGAAAAAATCCCAACTTTTATGGAAATTGCCGTTATTAAGTTTCTAAGTGTCCCAACCTGAACCTTAACCTTAAACAATTTTAAACATGAAAGCATGCTGGAAAAAAAAAACACCCTGATTTTCAGTTAAATTGACATTTAATGGTGACCCATTTTACCTTTCACTCAAGTCTCATTTGTACTGGCTAGTTCCACTTTTATTTTGGATAAGTTTTAAACACAAGCATATTCCTTGTATGTTATGGAAAGGAATTGGTTGATTTTAGATTAAATAATCCTAGACTCATTTTTGAACGCTTGGTAAAACGTGATATGCGAGATTTACTTTGACCACCCTTACCAAAATATAGTCACAATCAAATTGTCTATCAAATTAAATGAAACTTTAATTCAAGGATTACACGTGAAAAGCCTTTGCGGATTTATATAATAATACCTGAAGGCAGTCAAATCCAAGCATCTAATGCTCCTTACAATGAATTATTCATTAGCGTGGAAAGGATTTCTACCTACAACCCATAGCACATTCACTTTCCCACCTCAGGTTCATCTGTGGTCAGGTCATCATAATATTCGCCGTCCACATTGTCGAGGTCCTCATCGTAGTTGTCTGGCTCCACTTGTCGGGTGTATCTTGGGGGAGAAGCCAGAACGACATTCAGGACCAGGAGTCCCAAAACTAACCTGCATGGCATCATCATTATCGTCCACCTGTCCGAGTGAAATATACGAATGAATAAGATAGTACAAACAACTTTCTTTTGCTTGGGCAGTTTTTTTTTTTTTTTTTAGTACACAATTATAAGATTAAAACTGCTGGAGATAATGGGATTCACTTTATTATCTCTAAAAGGCAATACTAACATCTCTTTCAAAGGAGCAATGATTAAAGTCAGCATTCACTGGTTCATGTTTACCCACTTTTTCCCTTTTCAGAGCAAACTGTTGTACTCGGTTCAAGGTTTATTGTCATTATCAATGACATAACATACAACAATCCCATCCTGCCCTCCTCCCATCTGACTCTACTGCACAAATGTTAGTTACTGCAGAGATAGTTACACATTTATTGCAAAATTCTGGTTATTGCACATATAGTAGTTATCGCACAAATTCCCTAGTTATTGCACGTAGAAACTTGTCGATCTAGTATATGAACCTGCACAGTGACCTGGGTCTTACCAAAAGTCAGCCAAGGCTAAGGCTGCTTTTGTTTGGCCATTTTATACTTTGTAAAAGCCCTGGACACATGCCTACATACCTTTCTTATTAGTTTCACTGTAATTACTGAGTAATTTATAGTAGTTGCAGAATGAGATTCTGTAACGTGAATAATAGGTGGAGCTCCAAGATCCAAGAAGTCCAAAATCATGGATTTGTTCTAACCAAACATCAGCCTGTTTGTATAATTTTGTCAGTTTCATTTCCTTGCTGATAATAGTTTTATTATATACAATGCGTGTAAGAAATAAAACACAACAGGATCTGCTGTTATAGAAAAATAATCAATGATGGTTAGTGTGAAGCAGGATTACTGTTATTACTGTTATGAAGCGTATTTCCTATTTTCCTATTTCGAAGTAACAAAGAGTTTTATTCCTTTTCTCCCACAGCAATTCACCAACACTAACATTGAATATATAAAATACATGTTATATGTTTTATCATTTATAGTTACATTTAACATTGTGGAATATCCACAAAATAGTTCCTGTTATTACTTACGTTATAGCAGCTATAAACAATCGTTCTCTCACCAGCCTCTCTTTTTTTCTCTCTCTCTTGAAGTTAATAAGCTCAGTGTCTGGAAACTTAAAGTTACAGCTTTACCGCTGACTGTTACAATGCACTGACACTGGAGACTCCTTCTACGAATGTTAAATAAGCATCTCCTTACAAAAATAAATAAATAAATAAATCACCATATTGAAAATTCCACACATATATAAATCAGAATCCGTGTAACTATGTAAGTTACTATGTTACTACACTAAATGATAATATTGTATAACCAAGCACACCTCTTGACCAATCAGAATCGAGCAATCATCAGAACTGGCATATGATATATTATAGTTATTTAAATTCTGTTGGTCTGATTAATTCTGACATCAAATACACAAGTCTGTCATTATGTGCACTGGTTTATTTGGTAAATCCCAGTTTGTTTTCAGGCTGTGGGCCTGTATAGCGCACATTTCTCAGTGGTCATTAACAAAGTGCTGACAGCCAGAAGGGTCTGACTTGTAAAGCACAAAACTGCACCGCAGGAACCAAACAGTCACCATTCAAACCAGTGACCAAACTGAATAAGCACAGTGACATTTTACGCAGTGTAGACGAGCACGTTGATACAGTATCATTTTCAGTCTGTGATATAGTCATTACACTGTGCAGTTTTCTGGCAGGGAGCTATTTTTTTTCTTGTTTTGTACTTATTCATTACATTGTTGTGGTTAGAAATGAATAAGTGAACTAGGACATATGTCATTTGAAAGCCACTGACATGGCAGCATTTTTTAAATCCAACATTGCACTTGCATTACCACATGCTGTATTTTCCTGACTACAGGCGAAGACCTGAATGTCCTGTCCCATTTCTGGCTTTGTGGATTTTTACTATATATGACGAGCTTCTTCTATATAAAGGTCCCTTTGAGTGTTACAGAAACCTCACACAACCTTAGACTTCTTCCATAAATGTTAAATACGTGTCTCTTTGCACAAAATCTCACCATATCAATGATTAGATTAGATAATATATTAGAACAAGCTCGTGAATATAAACCTGTGATTTGCAGCTGCACTAATTTCACAGCTGCTGCTATAGAAAATTAACCAACAACTTCTGACCAATCGGAATCCAGAATTCAACAGCACTGTTTTAGTGTTCACTATTCCTCTGCTATATCAGTAACACACTGACTATCAGTTCAAAGCATAAAAAAACGTAATGATATACAGTGCCTTGTGAAAGTATTATTCGCCCCCTTGGTGTTTTTCCTGTTTTGTCGCATTACAACCTGGAATTTGTATTTGGATTTTACGTAATAGACCTAACAAAATAAATAAATAAATAAATAAAATTAAAACTGAAATGTAGTTCTTTGCTATGAAACCCCTAAATAAGATCTGGTCTAGCCAATTAACTTCAGAAGTCACATTATTGGTTGATTAGGGTCCACCTGTGTGCAGTCAAAGCATCACATGACCTGTCACATGATGTCATGGTGAATACTTACGCACACTCAAGATTTCATTTTTTTTTTTTTTTTTTTCTTAATTATTGTTTGTGTCACAGTAAAAATATTTTGCACCTTCAAGTAATAGACATGTTGTTTAAATCAAATGGGACAAACTCCAGTATATCAATTTTAATTCCAGGTTGTAACGCAACAAAACAGGAAAAACACCAAGAGAGAGTGAATACTTTCGCAAAGCGATGTAATCAATGAATGAAAGAGAGAAATAGAATAATCTGTTTTATGTAGTCATAGACTTTTATGTGCTACATCTAGTCCGTCGTCTTTTTCAGTGTGGACGAGGCCTGGTTTTGAGAGACAGACAAACTGAGAGCGGCTCGCCTGAGGTCCATCTAAACCGTGAAGAACTAAGTGATAAAGAAGAGACAAGGGGGGAGAGACGTGAGCACGGGAAGAGGTGACGTGGGTGTGGATGAAGTTCTGGTCCTCAAGGTGAGATGGAGAAAGTTTGGTAAAAGGGGAATGTGTATGTATGTGTGTGTATGAGAGAGCGAGTAAAAAATCTTTGACAGAGCTTCTTTATAAGCATATATCCCAATCTGTCTCCACGCTCGTACTCGAAATTCCACCAGGGGTTGTGGACAGGATGGCAGCTGAGAGCTGAGAGGAGGGGGAAAAAAATCCCGTGGCTTCATTGACTCATGACTGTAACACTGTAATAGATATACATACAGATCTTTTAGTCAGGTTGGCACTTTGACTTGCTATTTTTACACTTTCTGGATTTGTGATTATATATAAATCTGTTCCTTGTGGTTTTTAATTCATGACGGCACCCACTTTTTTTTTTTTTTTAATAGAAATGATAGGGGATTCGTTTAGGACGTGGCAGAAAGCGCAGAATCTTCTGGTCTGCACCTCTGCAGGGAAAGTGAGGCTTTTCTGTGTCCTATTTCTGACAGCATCAAACTCAGCAGGGACACACTGAAAGAGGGACTGTGCTTCACACACAGCTGGGCTTTTATACACTCCCATGAGTGTGTTTAGTGTGCATAGTGTGTATACGCGTGCGTTTTCCTTGGCTCTAGGTCGAGCTCTAGACATTCATTGATTTTACAACTTCCTCTGCCAATCATTGAACGACATAAGCGCTCCATCATCGACGGCGTGATAATCGGATAATCTGTCTTTCAGATTCAAACACAAATATTGTGCAGCATATATACAAAGAATGCAAAATGATTTTTCTGTGTGATTAATGATTAATGACCAATTTGCCTCAAATGAACATTTTTGCACATATTCAAGCAATCCTCTGCTTCAGTTTCACATTTTCTCCATGATCCATTTGCATGTTAAAACAAATGCAAGCCCTTCCATGAGGTGACATTTTAATATGAAGCTTTAGAATGACTAATCACAAATACAAAATGCTCACAATTAAAATTCTGATATGAAATAACATTAGGATAATATTTAAACAGCATCAGGAACAACAGCAGCAACATTAAACTTTAATCCAAGGCCTAATACAGAACTATAATTTCCTTCAGGTGTATATTAGGACAGCAGGCATGCATAAGCTGCAGTACCTGCATTATTAAGTATAATAGCGAAAAGTGATGAACTTTCCTCTTTTTATTACTTAGCACTAAATGAAATGAGTTTGGCAGAAGGCTTACCTCTGTCTCCTGCTTTCCCAGATGGTCCTGCACTTCAGCTCGGACATGCACAGGGCTGGTGGGCCTGCCCAAAGTAACAGGTCTCTCACGGCGGCTTTGAGAAGGGGTATGGGTGTGTATTCGTGTGTATTTGTATATTGTCGCGTGTAGGGATGTGTGTGTGCGCGTGTGGGTGTGTACGCACTCCAAGACCCCGGGTGCTCTACCTGCAGTGTGTGTGCGAAGGTAGGCACTGAGGCCGAGCAGAGGGGAGAGATTGGTTTTGGTCCCTTCTGCAGGAGCAGCAGTACCCAGCCCACACCACGGCACACTTAACACACACACATATGCACATACACACACTCACACACACGAAGGAAAAACCTGCTGCGGAAACAAAATACACAGAAAGACACCCCCCCCAGAGTGTTCAGCTTTCTTTTCTGGATAAGAGAATAAGAATTAAGTATGAGATATTTGCCTTCCCTTTTTTACTGGGGTGAAAGTAAAGCATGTGCCGCTTTCATGTGCGGATCTACTGGGCCCCAGTACACAATGGGCCCTCTGTCAGGCTCCTCTGTTAGTCCTGGACCAGGAGGAAGTTTTCGCCTGGAGAAGGGCCTTTCCTCCACTCTCTCCATTGAGCCAGTCACTAACGCTGAGCCAGTTACTCACTGCGTCTTGCTGCCAAGAGATGCAACACAAGCGAAACAAAAGCGAGCTCGCCGCCAGGAAGGTTCCCTACAAGCTCTCATGTGTCAGCTTTGTTTGTTTTACAGGCCAAAGTTTTCTCTCTCACAAAGTTCTACTTTGATCCCACAAAATCTCGATTCGCATGGCACATCTCCATGAACCCTATCACTGCTTCTAAAAAGGTTTTTTTCACAGATAATAAAGTCACACTTTTATATTCCACCTAAGTGCTGTATCTATTTTAGAGGGAATTAAATTGATTGAATTCAATTTAATTGAGCCTCGCACCTCTGGGGTTCGAATCTCCCCGCCGCCCTGTGCGCAGAGTTTGCATGCTCTCCCCATGCTTTGGGGGTTTCCTCGGGGTACTCCGGTTTCCTCCCACAGTCCAAAGACGTGCTGTCGACTGATTGGCATTTCCAAATTGTTTGTAGTGTGTGAATGTGTGTGCAGTTGTGCCCTGCGATGGGTTGGCACCCCGTCCAGGGTGTCCCCCACCTTGTGCCATGAGTTCCCTTGGATAGGCTCCAGGCTCCCCCACGACTCTTTGCAATATAAGCGGTATGGAAAATTGATGGATGGATGGATGGATGGATTGAATTCAAATGTATTTTCATTCATATTGTTGTGCCATTTTTTCGAGGCATAAATATCACCTTGAAACTGTTGAGGTCCCATGTGATACAGGTTAAATAGCACCATTAGTCTTTTTTGAAAATCTTATGGAACAGATTTCCTCACAACTGAAATGGCAGCCAGCATATTTAGTATGTTTTTTTTATTATTACAATTTTTTTTAGAAGGCTTATATATCTGGTCAGTTAACTATTAAAAACACACATATGGTCTGAATAAGAAGTGATACTTTTAATCAGGTTGGACCCACAGTTTTACAAAGATCCATCCTGTAATGTAACACTTACCCTAAGGTGCTAAACATGGATTAGGTTACATTCAAAAATAAAACAAAATGCAAAATTAAGCCAGGAAGAGTAGACAAACCTTTCAGAAAAAGGGCTTATGTGTATCTTAGTTAACTAAGGTTTTTTCTTTATTTCTTTCTTTTTTTTAAAAAAATCTATGAATCACTAAATGTTTCCCAAAACCAGCCTCGTTTTTTGTGATCAAGCACATTGTGAGTTTGAGATGAATCAGATCCGGATGATTGCTGACACACAAAGCGGACTCTGTTGCAAGTGAAGAATTTGGCACTCTTGCAGAAATTATGGGTGCTTACAGTGTTTAGTCAGTCTGCTTCAGAGTGTCTGAGTGAAGGGATTTTGTTCCCCTCTAGTATGGTTTGATTGTTGTGAGAAGGCTCTGAATTGACCTGTGTGCAGGAAGTGAATCAGACAAGATGTGTGTTTTGGGTGGCAGATTTATTTTGTGTAGAACTGAGCTGCTAAATTGAGTGATGAGGCATAACCTGAGACAAAGCACTGTAGTGCTGCAGAAGTGTCATGTGTTCTGGAGATTTTGACCGACCAACAAAAAAGAAAATAAATCCTGGATTTATCACAAAATGTGTTAAATTTGGTGTTTGCATAATTATTTAAGAATTTATTTACCCTGGCTCTGTGGTCTCTGTGACTGGGTGATTTGTGTGATTTCATTGCTGTATTTCTGACCTGGGAATGAAACGTTTTCAGCCCTACAAACCATTCAGTCAGCGTCCTTTTGATTTTGATTAATTTAATGGAGTGGAGTGTGAAACCAAACCAAATAGCGAACAAACCAATAGTATCTAACTAATAGGTGTAAAACGCACTATGATTTGGTTCCCAGTGCTGTGTCATTTGAAATGGTATTTAAGGTAGTGTGTGTCATCTTCTAGAAAACTGAATAGCGGTTTCTGATTAAACATGGTAAAAAGATATGTACGTTACAAATAACTTCACCATCGGAGGATGCAGAGAGGGAGAGAGCAGTGCGATGTGGAGGTCTGTGGCTTTTTCTTTGGGACCACGAACTGGCACCACTCTCCTAAAGCCGCCACTCGAACAGTTGCCTCCCCTGTCCGCAAGCCAGTGGAACTCTCACACTGGCGAACAAAGCTGTGCCCCTCGTTCTTTCTATGCCAGAGTATAACTCCTTACGGCTTCCCCTCTCATGTCCCTTCAGTGGACCAGGGCCCTATCATGGCATTTAATTCTCATCTGACTGATTTATTTTTCAAAATGAGCTGCAATACTATGGGTATTGGACTGTTCGACCACAAGCCAGACGAGAGGTGAGATTTATGTTATCAAACATGGTTACCCAAGGACACACAGGCCTAGATAACACGGCAGAGTTTTCCAGCCTTCTCAGAAGGGTGTTCCTGCTATCTAGAGAAGAGCTTCCTCTGGAATTTTTTGGGGGGGTTTGGGGGACTCCAGCCAAGACAAACGCAGGCAGTCGTGACCCGCAACCAACTTGAGGCCTGAGACAAGGCCCCTCCTGACCAACTTGAGGTCCTCTACAAGGCCTCCTCTTGTCCTGCTTGAGGCCCTTGAAGATGCCTCTTCTGACTAGCTCAATGTCTTCTACAAGGCTTCCCCTATCCAGCTCGAGGCCAATTGCCCTCACCCCAACTGTCATGAAGTGCTTTGAAAAACTGGTATGGACACATATTAAAAGCACCATGCCGGAAAACCTGGACCAACACCAGTATACATACTGGACCAACAGGTCTACAGAGTACGCCATCATCACAACCCATCACACTAACCCACCTCGATCACCAAAAATCGTATGTCAGAATGCTGTTCATTGACTACAGTGCAGCATTCAACACAATAATACAAAACAAGCTGGTTTCCAAGCTCCAAGACCTAGGTCTCAACCAACATCTTTGCTGCTGAATTTTGGACTTCCTCTCTGACTGCCCCCAGTCTGTCAGACTCACACCAATCATCCATTCTGACACTCAACACTGCTGACCCTCAGGGCTGTGTATATATCTAAAAGTGTTTACACGTTAAATAAAAGCACTGTTATATTTAATAAAGGTATTCCCTTACAAAAGGCTAAATTATAGAATCATTAAATAAATGTAAAGACACCAGACATAAGCATTTCAGATAATTTAGAATGTTTTCTACGTAATACAGTTTCTATAGTTAATAAATAATTGTTAATAGCTGATAGATAATAGCTAATGTAATATTTGTCACATTGCTGTTTCACTGATAGATGTGCAGTTTAAAATCAAATGACATTTTATTATAAATGTAACAAGTCAGTATTCACCAAGACATTAGTGAATAAAATGCTATGATCACGATATTCATTTAAAAAGACAACAGTTTGTTTATTTACTGATCAGTTTTGTCTACAGCATTTCCAACCCCAAAAAGATTTTATTTATGTGATTAATACAATCGTATTTGAATTAATATCCTATAGAATTAATGGGTTAAACAATTTCAGTTAAATGTCACCCAGAAGAACCTCAACCCCTCCCAACAATAAAAAAGAAATAATGCAAATGAGTAAAAAGATATTCACCATTTCCTCAACAGTTTAACTGCTGATGTACACTAACCTGCTAAAATGTCAGTTCTTAAACTACTCTTGTTGTCACAGCAATTTTGTGACTGTCCATTAACTATGTCATGATTATAAATCTACTATATAATTTTAAAACATCACTGTGTAATACAGTCTCATTATGTTGGGGGAAAGACATACTAGCTAGAAATCAAATTACATCTGTTGACCCGAGGAAATAAATATCCATTTCATTACCCTCAGACACAGATGCAGACCAACAACCTTACTGACAATGCAACTCCCCATATTTGCTCAGTTGGGATCTTTACTTAAACACGTAAAAAATGTCACAGTGAAGTCACAATGAAGTCACTTCAGAAGCAAAAATAATCTCTAAACCTCTTCTGTCTGCTATGTATCAAGGATCAGGATAGAATATGATTCTGAAGTTTTACAATAGCAATTCTTGTCAATCCACCGTAAGTTGGTGTCTAGTCTTACATTTATATGACTACAGCACTGAGACGACGGAAGCAGGTCATCAGATCTCTGGGAATGGGGGGAATGATTTCGTTCCCATCGAGACGGAGGTAGCGGAGTTGAGGGACTCTTTCATCAAAGTAGTCAACAAAGACAGGGCAGATGTCAGAGGTGTTCACACCTGCAGTGAATACAGATACATAATACAGCATAATACATACCACAGTACTGTTGAATTCTCATTTTTGATTGGTCAGAACAGCAGCTCTGACAGTAGTATACTCCCATCATTTTAAATGTGTAAACAACTTGTTGGAATAAAATATATATCAAACGTAGGTAGTTGTAGACTTACTCTTAATTTTATTGTGGTCCAGGTGTAGATGCTCCAGGTCAGAAGAAATTAGTGGTACCTCTGTAAGCTGGTTGTAAGAAAGCTGTAGGTCTAGGATGCTGGAGAGGTTGAACACATTCTTTGGGATCCCTCCATTGACTAGTTTGTTGTGATTAAGCCTTAGGAAGGCCAACTTGGGGAGTCTTTTGAAATATTCTGCAGGGATCTTCTGAATATTATTGCCATCCAAGTAGAGTTGTATAGTGGAGGGGGGAAGACCTTTAGGCATGCTGTTCAGCTGGTTCTTTGCAAAGTTGATCTGAATCAAACCTCTGAGGCCTTCAAGGTTGACCTCGGTAACTGCATCATCCTGTAGTTTGTTACCCTGCAGGTTCAGTAACATGAGGTGTTTCTTCCCAGAAAAGACACCTGCTGGGATTTTTGAGATCCGGTTTCTGGAGAGATGTAGCTGCTCTAGATTTGGTGGCAGAGGGGAAGGAATGGAGGTCAGCAGGTTTTCCTCCATGTAGAGATGTAGCAGATTGGACATGGCTTTAAGGGCGTTCACCTCCACACCCTCGTTTGAGATCTTGTTCTGATTAAGGTTGATCCACTTCAGCCGTGTGGTGTTATGGAAGGCATCTGCCGAAAGTACATCAATGAGGTTGTTCTGAAGGTACAGATAGCTGGTGAAAGGGGGGATCTTGGGGATTCTTTTCAGCCCCCTGTTGTTGCAGTAGACTGCGTTGGGGAAACTGGGCGGACAGTAGCACTCTTTGGGGCATGCATGCAGTTGGGACAGCAGGTGTTCATATGACATTTCCTGAGAGTCCACCGAGACTGCTAGTAGCAGAATTGCAAAAGCAGTGAGGAATGACTCCATGTTGAACCTCAGCCTGTACAAACAAAGATATACAACTCATTTCAACACATTAGTTAAGGTATCTAAGGACCTTTTGTCAAGCATGGATGACTGTTCTTGAACTCAATAAATGCTGAATGTCCATTGATTTTTTATTTTTTATTTTTTAAAGAAAGAAGCAGACAAGTTCCTTGTTTCAAGAAAACATGTTAAATATTTCTATTTTTGATATATTTATTAATATTATTTCTATTTGTTAAATATTTAGTTCTTTATGTGCACAGAGTATCTGCCCTATAGGTTCATATACAAGAGCCACCTGACCACACAGTGTGCAGAGGTTTCGTTTCATCACCTCACAGCTTCAGTAGCCTCAGGAGTTCTGCAGGGGTCAGTTTATAGTTCATTATTATTCTTCCCATATACTAAATCCATAGACTCATGGATGAGATCACATAGCTCCTCTTATTACTACTATGTGGATTAAACAAAAAAAAAAAAAGTTTTCTCCATCCACTTATGAATTCTGACAGAAGATATTGCAGACTGTCTTTCTGACCTCTCTTCCTGGAGAAAAAGCCTTTCTCTGAAACTAAACCTTGAAAAAACAAGTGATTTACTTATCATTTAAGTACTTCCATATGCTGGACCTCTCATCCACCATATACACCCTCATAGTTCAGCTGGTCAATCGTGGTGTTGATTCCTGATGACAAGCATTAAATTAATCACTAGACCCTGCAGATTTCATCTTCATAACATGACTACAGAAACAACTCAAATTATCCTGCAACCTTTAGGTATTTCCAGACATTGACTCTCTACATGCTGGGCTGACTGCTGATCTCCCTTCATATGCTAGTATTTTTTCAGAGCAACCCAGGACATTGCTGCTGTATAATTTCCTGAAGTTCTCATATGTGCCTCTTTTACTAAAGTCACTCCCCTCTTGAAGCAATAATCAAATTCAAAACTTGTCCTTGCCGTCCAGGCCTGAAAAGGCTCTGCACCACATTATCTACATACTTTGGTTCAAAACTACACATCTGCTCACCACCTCAGGTCTTTAACTTCAGGGTGCCTAGCATGTCCTTCTCTGAGATTTATACGTACTCATAAGGAAAGATCTCACTGCACATCATGGTGGAATGACCCTCCCTCTCCACTAACAGCAGTCTTTTGTCACCAACAGCAGTCTTTTTCCACAAAGGTGTAAAGATTTATCTGTTCAGAAAGATCTAGGAAACGCTGTTGTTGTTGTTGTTGTTTTATTTTGTTGTTATTATTCTATGCTGGCTTAGGTTTGAAATAGTCCTTTTTGTAGATCATTCTAATACTTGTATGAACCAGCATTACTCTGTTACATATTATAGCTCTTTGCTGTAATGGTTTGTAAGTTATTTTGAGCAAATGGCAAATGTAATGTTACCATTCTGCTTTTCTGCTTACATACAGTGGATATAAAAAGTCTACACACCTCTGTTAAAATGGCAGGTTTTTGTGATGTAAAAAAAAAAAAATGAAACCAAGATAAATCATGTCAGAACCTTTTCTACCCTTATTGTGAAATTTTAACCTATTAATTAAAGTGAAAAACAATAAGAATCGTTTTAGGGGAAAAAAGTGAAAAATAAAAATGTACAATAACCTGGTTGCAGAAGTGTGCACACCCCTAAACTAATACTTATTTGAAGCACCTTTAGATTTTATCACAGCATTCAGTACTTACTTTATGGATGAGAGTCAGTTTGGCACATCTTGACTTAGCAATATTTTGCCATTCTTCCTTACAAAAGCATTCTAACTCTGTCAAATTGGCTGGACATCTCCTGTGCACAGCCCTCTTCAGGTCACCCCACAGATTTTTGATTGGATTTAGGTTTGGACTCCAAAACCTTGAACTTGTTTTAGTGAAGCCATCCCTTTGTTTACTGGAGGTTTGCTTTGGGTCGTTGCCATGCTGAAAAGTGAAATTCCTCTCCATCTTAAGTGTTTTAGCAGAAGCCTAAGGATTTTGTATCAAAGTTGACTGGTATTTGGAGCTATTCATTATTCCCTCCACCCTGATTAAAGCCCCAGTTCCAGCTGAAGAAAAACAGTCTCAAAGTATGATGCTGCCACCACCATGCTTCCCCATGGGGATGTGTTCTTTTGGTGATGTGCTGGTTTTTTTTGTGCCAAACTTTTTAAAAAAGCAAAAGTTTTAGGCACCCTATTTTTTTTTTTTTTTTTTAGTAAAAGCTTTGTTGTAGATTTTTTATTTTATGACGTCTACATTATCGAGTCAGTACAAAAAACATTTTAGATTCCCAAACATTAGTTTTCTAGCACAAAATTAAATGTTACAGAAAAATGTTTGTATGTCAGTAAAGAAAGCAGCATATTACGTAAGAGACACTTTTCAGACAAAAAACACAATGAAGGCTGCTGGGTTTTGCTGAAAAAATAAGAAGCGAGTGCGAAAGTCAAAGTGTCCAGAAGAACTGAGTCTGGTTCTGCAAGATGCTCAATAAAACTTACCAGCTCATTTCCTTATAAAACTGCACACATTGTACTGGAGACTACTATTTTTATTTTTATTTTTTTGTCACACCAAATATTGACTGTTTACTGCTCTTTACTGTATTTTTTTTTTTTTTTTTTTAATGTAGAAACATTTAATTTCATTATTTTGAAATCATCTTTGCTCTACCGCATTTCTTTGCACAGTACTGTATCTTTTGGTGTCATAACCAAAAAGTTCAACTTTGGTCTCATCAGACCAGAACACATTATTCCACATGGTTTTGGGAGATTGGATGTATTTTTTAAAATTATTTTTTGGATAAAAAAAAAAGCTTCGATCTTGCCACCCTACCCCATAGCAAAGATATGAAGAATTCGGGAGATTGTTGTCACATGTAGGGAGCAGCCAGTACTTGCCAGAATTTGCTGCAATTCTTTTAATGTTGCTGTAGGCCTATAGGCAGCCTCCCTGACCAGTTTTCTCCTGATCTTCTCATCAATTTTAGAGGGACGTCCTTTTCTTAGTAGTGTCACAGTTGTGCCTTATTTTCTCCACTTATTGATTATTGTCTTTACAGTGTTCCATGGTATATCCAATGCCTTGGAATGTTTCTGTAACGCTCTCCTGATTGATATTTTTCAACAATAAGATCCTGTACCTGCTTTGTAAGCTCTTTGCGGCCCATGGCTTTTCCAGTTGGATGTTACCAAGAAGATGTCTGGAAAATCCTATAGGAACAGCTGTACTTTATTTGGGGTAAATCAGTCAGTTTTTTGTTTTTCTTTTTCCCCCAAAAAAACATTTCTGGGTATATTTTACTTGATATTTATATGTGGCAATTTCATAATAAAGGTGAAAAATGTTCTGACATGATTTAACTTAGTTTCATTTTTTTTACATCACAAAAACCTGCCATTTTAACAGGGGTGTGTAGACTTTTTATATCCACTATAGACATGTAATATCAAGTTCTTTTTGGGGGGATTTCCCCCCATTTTCTCTCCAATTTTTATTCTTGGACCTACCCATCCCACCTACCAGCCAGCTCTCGGTACTCAGAGGTCAGTACTCAGAGGAAAACGCTATCTACCCACTTCCACATACTTGAGCTCACAGATGCACATGGCTGTGATGTCCATGGCTGTTGTTGTGATTGACAGGGGAAAGAGTAAGACATCCTTCCCACCCATGCACCCGTCCACCCACACGGAGAACAAAAAACAATTTTGCTTTCTTGTACTCCCACCCAGGATGGCGGTGGCAAACAAACTCGAGATCTCCGGACAATAGGATGAACACTTTTCTGTTGCACCAGTCAGGAGCCCTTAAGTCAAAGGCCCTCTTTTAGTCCCTTGAGTGAACTAATCTTCTTCAACCCAAGATGCATCAGATTAGACTGCTTGAAGCTTGACACCATGTTAATATTCAGATAACAGTGACAACAGAATTGGACGTAATTCTCTCATGCTTCCTTTGCAACTGCTTGTAAGCTTTCACAGGAGATTAAGATAAACCTTTAGACAAATTCTTCAATCTTATTGTATTTCTAATGCTGTATACGTACTGCAGCACAATAAGTACCAAAAAATATATTTAATACATTGAACAGCTACAAAGAACAGCTACATTTGAAGCATGGTTGAAGTTTTATTCAGTTTTATGATTAACGCCATTCCTGTGGAGTAAGGCCAGACAGTTCTTATCACCAGAGGAAGTCATTGGTTGTCCAGTCTAAGCAAATGTCATCTCTGAGTGGTTTATTGGAATGGGACCAAAAGGTACATGTGTACATCTATTACTTTTTCAGTTCAGTATATCAAACACAGTGATGTCATTGACCAATGTCTAACATCTTTGATCAGACTATCACTAACTGCACTCATGTGATAAGAATTATATATGCACTCATCTGGTTATTATTTAAATTCTTGGAGTCTGCTGTCTAGTTTCCATATTGGAGCCCATCCTCTCAGGTTCAGGCTTTTTCTTTGAGCAAGCCAAGTTCAAAGAGAGGATCTGGAAACCATGTAATAATGTCTGACCAAGCCAGCTCCAGCTGACCTCAATAATGATAAGGATGATCCTGTTAAACACAACTCCAAACTGATTTATCACTGTACTCTCATTGTGAAACAGGCTGCAAAAAGGAAAAAAAAATACTGCCATATTAATCTTTATAATGAACAGGTTTATTCACATTGGCTAACAGTTTCCTACATCACAGATAATGCTGCTGAGCTACCTGCTGATAGTGGCACTAGAGCTCTTACTTGACCTTTACCTAAAGAGAGCTATACAGCTGCGCATTAGTCCTTTAGTCTGGCCAGCTCTCTCACTTCCTCATCTGTACATTCTGTTCAGATCAGCTTCCAAAGCTTAAATTTTATGCTAAACCTGCATTACGTTTGTCATCTTGTAGATTGCCAACTGGCTGAATTGAATTTCTGACATAACCGCATAACGTTCTGTAACTTGGAATCCAATGCCTACTGTCTCCACTATTTGTTGGATTTCTCACTGAACATCCCTGGAAAATGGTGTGAGGAAAGAAGTTCTTGCTCTTTTGTATCAACATTAGGACATTAGGACATCAATTTACTGTAATTAAGCATTATAAAGGGAAATTTTCTCTTTTAAAAAACAAAAGCTATATTTCTCAACTAATTTTAATTAATACATTGTGATAAACAAGGTTTGTTTTAGCATTTAAAAAGTAGCCATTTTCACATTTTCAGCATGTCGATAAGAAATATCTGCGGAAACAAATGTTGGCTTTTGCATATACAGTTTTTTAAAGGAAAACACATGCCCCTAAAACCCGATCAGATTCATTTCCTGGACCTGGTATTGTTTTTCGGCCAGTTATGTTAATAACATGGTTCTGTGCTAGCTCAGCTTTTGGGTTCAGTTCTTTTAGACAGCTGTGGTGAAACCCAACATCTATTTTTGATTTATTTATTTTTTGGCTATAAGCAAAGAAAAATATCTTTAGCTTCAATCCTGTTAAAAACTATGCATTGTATTTCTTTTACAAATGAAACATACTGACTTTTTATTATTTCTAACGCATCCCTTTACACCACTTGATTAAAAAAAAGAAAACAAAAAACAGTGACGTAAAGCTAGAGAAGAGAATACAAATTTCTCGTAGCTAACATCACAGAGTGAAAGGTGACTGTCTAACATTTAACACTAACTTGTAGGCAGGTTTTTACTCATTTTGCTCAAAATTCTCCTACAGTTTGAGATAAATTTATAAGACATCAGCAGGTGTTCCCAGACATCGTCATCAGGCACAGTTTGAAGCATCCTTGGTACTTCTCCAAAGCCATCAAAACTAATAAACCTAAAATAAAACTAAGGTGAAACATTACCTGTTTTTTCAGACATAGAGATGAGCTGGACATGGACAGGTGAAGATTTATGCGAATTTTGTTCTCCTGGTTTCCTGTTCCTGAGGACCTTCTCCTTCGTCCTGGTCCACTCTGGTGTCTGTGAACGTCTCTCTGTGCCGTCTCAGTGTCTCTCTGTCCCTTATTAGATATGAATTGTTTGTAGTGCTATTTCCCCCAAGGCTGTGCCCATGACAGCTGCTTGATCTAGAAAAAAAGGGGGTGTGTGAGTGTGTGTATAAGAGTCTGTGTGTAGTTTGTCTTCTTTGGGTCATGCACTCGCTATTTTTTGCCAGCCGAGCATTTTTTTTTTTTTTTTTAAGGTAGAAGGTGCAGGAGGAACGGTGCAACGGTGCGGAGATGGGAGGAGGAAGAGGGGTTGGATTGCTCACACCCACAGGTTGCCTACTCTGCTGCATTGCTTTCACATTTTGAATGCTCCATTTTACCAGACCACCCAGAGGGCACATCCATCAGTTTGTCCTTGTGTGCCTGAGCAGGGTTTCAGATATTGCACAGACATGTTCAACTGAAATATGTAGAGATAAAGGTGACCCGGGCTTGGGGGTTGGGGGCGGGGGCGGATGGGGGTTCAACGACAAGCTGACACTTTTTCACTAGTCTTATTCAAGTTCACTCACTTGGTTAACAGGTTCAGGTTAGAATATTATGATGGTTGTGTGCACCCACACAACTAGTTGAACACGGCATTAAATAACTGTGAATTGGAAATAAGAAATAAAATGAAGATAGACCAAGTCTGCACCTGTCATTATATGAAATGTATATCGTGTTCTGCAACAAATGTTTAATCATTAAATAAACTAAATAAGGAAGATCAAAAATATAGTGTACCGGAATTAACTTTTTAAAGGAGACAAGAGGGGAGAGTGTGTGTGCATTTGTGCTTTCACCGTGTTAATGTGTGTCTACATCATCGGCTACCACACTTTTTCACCTGAGGTCTAATCATCCCTTTACCGATGTTGAATCGCAGATATTCAGTTTTGGTTTGGGCCACGGCACATTTGAGTGGGTTGATGGTAAGGCCTGCTTGTTGGAGTTGCTGCAGAACTTCTTTGAGATGTTGCAAGTGGTGCACCAAGGTGTCAATGTAGATAACAATATCATCTAAATAGGCAACAGTGAAAGACAAGCCATGCAATATCCAGTCCATGACCCTCTAAAAACTGTCTGGGGCCCCTTGCAGGCCTAAGGGAAGAACCTTAAAATAAAATAACCCCCATTGTATTCTAAAGTCAGTCAACTCTCTAGATTGAGGGGTGAGAGGAATTTGCCAGTACCCTTTGTGAGGTCAATGGTCATCAAATACTTATGCGAGGAGTTGGGTAGGAATCAAATTTAGAGACTGAGTTAAGACATTTAGAGAGTTAAGATATCGGAAATTGATACAGAATCTTACCATCCTTTTTCAGAACTAGAACCACTGGATGGAATCTACTCTTTAAGCAGGTTACTATGTAATATTTTACTGGGCCAGTCTAGACCTGGTGTGGCAGTTTTGTAGGTGGTGGGCCCAAGCTTCCGCTTGATCTCAAATAGGCCCAGGGACAGCTTGGTCTCTTGGCTTGGAAGCATCACCAGCACCTTTGTGCTTCGTACCAGCTACATACTTGACTTTAATTGACTTCATTGGGAACACTTCTGGATATGTAGTCACATAATCGGTTATGACAAGCATAAAAGGATTTCCTGTTTGACTCCTTTCCACAGGGCCGACAATATCCATACCCAGCCTCTCAAATTGTGTACCAATGACAGGTAAAGTTTGTAGCGATTTTGTGGGGACTTTCTCACACTCAGGACAGCTTTTACAGTATGGAGCCACATCTGCCCTTAGTCCAGGCCAGTAGAAGTGTCTTCATTCAAGCTAAGGTTTTATGTTTTCCTAGGTGGCCAGCCCCAGGAATCGAATGGCTCAGTTTGAGGATTACCTCTTGGACACATTGTGGCACAACAAGCTGCTTCATGGACTCAAACTGGCAATAAAGAATTCCTTGTTGGACTAAATACCTTTCGGCAGAATCAGTGTCAACTGTGTCAACTATATTGTCCGTACCCTTCTGCTTCGCTTTCTTGAAGTACAGGGTAAGGCTGACGTCCTCCTGCTGAAGCTGGATGATCTTAGTGGGCACCTGGAAATTTTGAGATAAGTCACATGGGAGGTTAACAGGCATTTTGGAAGAATTATATGGAATCATTTGTCCCACTCTCTTTTACTGCGTGACTTTCCAGACTTTGGAAGTTCCTGCTTCAATATCAACATCAAAAAAAAGGCAAGGTACTGAGTGTCTGTATCGGTTTCCCTGGCTGTTTAATTTTTGTCCTGGTGACTACTATGTTACAAATCTGTACATGCTGCAGTAAATTCATAAGCACTGGTAAATCATGTCCCAGGATCATGGGATGAGGTAAATTATCAGCCACACCTACGTCCAGGAGATAAGTCTGTCCCTGTACTTTGATATAAAGATCCGCAGTAGGTAACAGTTTCTCATTGCCATGGACACAGCAAACTAGTTTCTTGTCACAAGGCTTAATCAAAGCAAAAGTTTTCATTTGGTGTGTTTTTAAATACACTCCACGGTGGTGTGACACACCTTGATGCTGTAACTATAGTGCGTGCCACATGCATCAACAGAAGCACGATCTGGTTGGCAGTAAAATGTTTTTTATAAGTCAGATTAATTAGTGGGCACAGATGATCTTTTCAAAATCAGGAACATTCAGGTATGTGGAAACAGTGACGAGCCAAACAAAATACATCTTCATTAATTTCTTTCATCTTCAGTAAGTGCTTTATTCTGGTCAGGGTCACAGTGGATCTGGAGCCTATCCCAGGAACACCAGGCTTGAGGCAGGAATACACCCTGGAAGGGATGCCAGTCACACCAAGGAGCAATTTTGCATAGCTAGTCCATCCACTGGGAGTTAGGAGTTAGGAGGAAACTGGAGAACCTGGAGGAAACCCACACAGACATGGGGAGAACATGCACAGAAGCTGAGAGCTGTGAGGTGGCAATCACCATTCCACCCTGAGCAAAATAAAGTTTGGCGCATAGCCATCATATACAGTGGGTATAGAAAAGAATCAACCCCCTTTAAAATAATCACATTTTGTTGCTTTTCAGCCTAAAATGAAGACGGACACAGTTTTTGTTTTATCCAGCTGTATTTACTCAGTGAAACTTATAACATCCAAGTGAAAGATATAACACCAACATGTCAGAAAAAAATTAATAAATTAACAAACAGAATCACTGAGTTGGAAAAAGGATCACCCCCCTCCTAAAAATGACCTGTAAACTCAATCAGGTATAGCTAATCACCTTCTCAATGGTACACAAAGCCATTTGACTTTCGACTGTGATCAGCTGTGGTCATTTTGATTAGCTCAGCATGAAAAGAGCTCTCCTGGAGCATTTTGTAGTGCAACTGAAGCAAACAATTAACTATGGGTGAAAAGCAACAGGCTGAAAAGCAACAAAATGTGATTATTTTAAAGGGGGGGGTGATTCTTTTCTATACCCACTGTAATTGTTTACTACACATAGTCCACCTCATGGTTAAACATACAGAAAATAAAGATGCTCGTCAGACTCAAATACCTTTTATGTGCGATGCAGGTAGAAAACACCACATCTCATAGGAGAAACCGTGGCAAACTCGATGGCGTTTTTACTGCAGGCGCAAACATGATATGTTTTCCTTTATAAGAACTTTATAAGAACAGGATAAGAACTAGGGCTACATGAAGTCATCCCTGGGAATTCATATATTCATTTGTTTCCCTTGTTAATGTATTATTAAAACTGAAGAAAGCTTGAGTGTCCATAACAGAAAATGCACAGATGAATATACAGTAGATGTTGATGAACAAACAAACAGCAAAACATTAAAGAATAGATTTATAATACTAGTTAGATCACTGCCTATGTTGAGGAAGAGCAGATTGCAAATCCAGAACATATAGTAGTTCTCTCTTTGAGCCTTGGAAATAGCAAAGAGCTCAAAGGAGGAGCTCAGAGGATCCTTCCTCTGAATAAAAAGAGCCTTCCTTTTTTTTAATATTCAAATACTGGACTATAGTAATATGAGACAATAGAAATCATTTCTGTTCATTCTGTCAGCATACGGCTCTACATACAAAAATCAAAACATTCAGACTTAACCAAGAGCATATCTTATTGCTTTGTCAGCAAGAATAAAATGTGCACTGCAACATTTTTTCTTTTTCAAGCATGTGCAATCAATTCCCCTGAAAACACTGCTCTGTTCAAAAAGACAACCATTTTTTTTTCTGTAGCTCATGCTCCATACTGACCCAGGACAAATATGAGCTTGTTATTTCTGATTTCCCACCATTTTCAACCCTGTAGAACCAACATGGTCTTACACATACAAATTCTTAACAATTCACACAGCTCATATGGAAAGATATGAGCGTTAATGGTATTGTTTTTGGTTTTACCTTTTCATACAATTCATATTCAGACAATTCATATGAAATCTAAATGAATGAGTTCATTTGGATTTCTAATGAGATCAGATTTCCGTCAAACTTTTGACTTTAGTGCAATATGGTTGGTTGCAATGCCTTCAAGGACAATGTTTTTTTTTTTTTTTTTTAAATCAGAATGAAGTATCTCCCAAGCCTTTTGCAACAAGACCATTTACTTGTTATTGCTGTGGGTAGCTAATTATTATGCGGTCATTATGGATACTTGTTTGCGTGGTGAGCTAGGGAAACATTTTCTACTATACTATGCATTTTTTCCCCCTTAACTACTGTATGTGTACTGTATTTGCATGTATGTCAACTAGAAGTAACACTCTGGCAATTCAATGTCTGGTTACCCCCAAAAGTGGAAAAAAGACATTTTGACAGTTGGTATTGGATTATAAACTGAATTGATTGCACTTATGTGTGTTTCGCTATGACACATAACAAGTGTTATGACAAGTGTTACATTCACTGTGTGAGGAAATCACACTTAGCTAGTGAGCTAGTGGCTCTTTACACATCTTTGCAGGCAGACGCCGAGGCAAGATTAAAGAGTATATAAAAACATCTGATTTCCTTTTTAAAATCTTTATTCCCTGCTCACACTGCGTCACAGGGCAACGTAACACCCTCAGAGGAAAATGCTGTCTACCCTCTTCCGCATACATGAACTCACAGACACCCACAATTGGTTAGTGTTGCTCTGATTTACAGGAGAGTATGATATCCCTTCCCCCTGGAGAACAGGAATCCAAAATGCTTGATTTCCATGTTTTGTTGAATTATATTTATGGGTTCTTAAAGTAAAGGCATCAAAATTATGTTATGGGCAAAAACCACTATTTTGTCCAAAACTCAAATTTTCCAGAATTCAGCCAGTGATGGAATATTAAAAATGAAATTGTCTGTCTTTTCTAATGTAAATAAATTAATAAGAAGGCCTTTATTACTGATATCCAAATGAGGCATGTTTGATGTGTTTAAAACTGGTGGTAAAAGCTTGGTTTGTGTAGCCCACGCTATGACTGATATAGCAACAGCAATATTTCGAACACATCTTTCAAAATCTTCTTTATATTAGAAAAAAACATATATTAATGTAATATCTTATCGAATGAATGTTGCATGCAGTGAATCAGATTAGAATAATCAGTATTATTTGTGGCTAATCAGTTATTCCACATTGTATTCTCATTTTATTTCAAGGTAATTCCATCACTGCGTCAAGGATTGTTTCAAGGAAGTTACAAATTAAATAGCTGAATAATAAGAAAGCAGACATAAGAGTACTGTAATATGTTTACGAAATTAAAGTTTGCAGCATGTTTAGGAAACTTGATTTATTTGCTTTAAAATGAACTGTTTTTTAAAGAAAGAAAAAAGTTCATCATTTAACATAATAGACCTGCAATTATGCTCAAAATCTTCAATAACTGACATTGTAACAATGCAATGTGAGCAAATATAGGTGCACAATTTGTTGACTGTGGAATGTTGTTTATATTGTTCCTATAAGAGATAACGGAAGAGAGTGCTTTATAGAGAGTGTACGATGAATTTCATGCAAGTAAATTAGAATATTGCATAAATCTTGGCAGTTTATGGAGCAGCAAGCTGTTACTGGGCAATTCAAACGTTAGTTTCATTACAATACGTAGCAGTTCTTCACAGTTTAAATCTATAATACTTGCAAGTTACACCTTAGTAGATTTAACTAACGACAACACTCTGAGAAGAAAATTATATCTAAATATTTGAGCAATGCAAGACACCTTTTAGCAATACTTCGCGTTCCTCTTTTTCTAGCTACGTGAAACATAGAGTAATATAGCAGATGCCATCTTTAGCTAAACTGTTATAAAAGTCTAAACAGAAAAGAGATAGTATACAGATATAGCTTGTCAGAGATTATTAAAACAACATTTTTAAAGCTAATTCCTGAAGGCTTAATATTATCACGTGTACAGTAAATATAGAGTGTCGGTGCCAGCATTTAGACAATCTATACAAAAGCATAAGAGCAAATGAGGATCTGTGCTTCAATTTGATCCATATAAATATTAGTTACAGGAATGTTTGAAGTGACTGTTAGGATAAAAATAAAAGTGTAAAGGTGTTCAAGCATGTTTTGTATTAAAGCACTAGTCATACATAACATTCATAATACACGTGTGCCTCATACCGTATACTGGAATGTGCCAAGAACGGATATTTCAAGATTTAATATATAGATCTCGGTGTACTTTGGGTGGTATTACATTTTTCCATTGTACAGATCTCCTTAAACAAATAACCAGAACTTATTTGGTTATTTGAGGCTATATTGATATAATGATTATGGTGTTCTATCACTATTTGTGAGGGAAAGTTACCATCAGCAACTATATTTAAAGTGTAAATGATGTTGGAATAGATCTTTTAAAGGAGCTGGTCAAAGTTGACAGGGAGTGGAAAACTAGTCAAAAATGATCTCAGAAGCCTGACGGAGACAGCTGCTTGCCTCATCAGGCATGCTACTGTGGGTGACATTGTTTCCATCCAGGCGCAGAGACTTCAGTCTGGAGTAGTTTACAGGTGAGATAAACTTGCAGATCTTGGGCAGGTCAAATTCTGAAAAACAAACAAACAAACAAACAAACACACAAGTCAGACAGTGATGACTACATAGTGGTGCAGAAAGAAAGTATCGGAAGAGCATAAGCACTCACTGTTAATGTGATTGACTTGCAGGTACAGATGCTCAAGTGCTTCATTGATCTCAGGGATGGTCTTGAGCTTGTTGAAGGACAGATCCAGCTCCAGGAGAGAAGTAACATTGAACACGCCTGCCGGAATACCCGAGTCTGCCAGCTTGTTATGAGAGAGACGCAGGTATTGCAGTTCAGGCAGTTTGGCCAGATAGCCACTGGGGATGCTTTCAATATCGTTGTTGTCAGCATACAGCATCAGCAGGGAAGCGGGGACGCCTGCTGGGAGCTTTTTTAGCTTGTTTTCACTTAAATCCAACAGCATCAATGACTTCAGTCCTTTGAAGGCCCCGACGATGCCTTCCGAGGTCAGTTTGTTCTTGGCTAGGTGGATGGTAGTGAGGTTCTCCATGCCTGACAGTAAGCCTGAGGGAAGTGTAGTAATCTGGTTGCCTATGAACTTCACTTCCTCCAGGGACTTGGAGCTAAGGCTAGGAGGTTTACTCAGCTTGTTATAGCTGAAGAGGAGCTTCTCCAGTTTGCCCAACTTGTCAATGGTTCCTGATGGGATCTTGTCGCTGGTGATGTTATTGTGGTCAAGGACAAGCCAGCGCAAGTCAGTGACATTGTCAAAAACACCTGCCTTGATCTCCTCAATATGGTTGTTCTGCAGGTAGAGGTATTTGATTCCCGTCGGGACAAATGGGATGTACTTCAGGTTGAGGCTGTCACAGTACATGGCAGTGGGAAAGTTGATGGGGCAGTTGCACTCCTGAGCACAATTGGGCGAGGATGGCATAGACTGTGCAGCAGGCTCGTAGTCATAGTCATAGTACTGACAGATGCACAGACTGACAAGGCCAGCCAAGAGGACAGACCGAAGAGGGAACATGGTTTCACAGCAATGACAAACACTGTAGAAAATCTGGTGGAAAACAAATAAGCAAATGTTACAGAGTTAAATTCTTATCTTAGAAAGATGCATTCTACCTCGACATAAATATTAACACAAAGATTGTATAGTATCTACAGTATAAACTCAAAATCATTGTGATCTTGTGGAAGATCTTTTAGCATGTGAACAATCGGGCTGCAACTGCAATTAAGTAGACACCCCCATGTACACAACTCCAAGTTTATTCCTCATTATGGCTTACTTAAACCGCAATCATGATCCCACCCTGCTTGCCCCTCCTCAACCTAGTACACCCCCTAAAGCAACCCCTGTTCTTTTTTAGTGTAAACATTACAGGTGGGATTCGAACCCCAAAAGCAACAATAAGAAAATAAATTACGTACCTCAACTAGACATCCAACCAGTATATAAAATGTTTACTTAAAACGTATTGTATGTCTTGAATTTAGAAATTCCACTAAGCAGACCCATACTTGGACACATTACTGTAATGTTTGAAGATGCAAAGTCAGCGCAAAATGACTAAATGACATTTAAATCTAGTATGAACATGCAGTGCATGCACACACATAATCGAACTAGGCAGTTTAATCTCCTCCTCGATCGTAAAACCCGCATCAGTCGGACCCCTCAAATACACAGAAACAGACCACGCTTTGAACCTACGCCAGACAGAAAGTCAAAAGACATTACCAAAAATAGAGCACAATCGCTAACTTTTCAGAAGAACCCTTTGTCTAACAGGTAGGATCTGACTTACCTTATTCTCTCTATCTCTGTTTCAGGCTGCAGGCAGAGGTGTCTGTGGCCCAAGGTCTCTGGAGACGATGAGAGAGGGAGGGCAACAGAGAGGGAGGGATAGAGTAAAGAAGAAAGAGAGGAGGGAAATAGAGAATGAGAAAACCGGCTCAGCTAAACTACAGTGGCCCTAGAATGATTGAAAACAGCAGTCAGACAGCTTGCAGAACGTCAGTGGTCTGTGCACCGTGGCATGTCGGTTCTTGCGTGTAACGAGATTCAGGTGCGGCTAACGCTCCAGCAAAGGTGCTACGGGTGCAAAGGCTTGCAAGACACTTTGCAATATATATATATATATACCTGTGCAGTTTACACACACCCACACGCCTCAATTACCCAATCATTCTGAATTACCCTTTAAAACAAATAAACGATTGTGAAGCAGCAACACAAACACCAAGACATGCAAAGCATTACGCCACCTCTGAACATTTCCAACACTTAACATTTCTCTAGTGAAAAACAAAAACAAACAAACAAACAAACAAAAAAAAACTAAATGTTTGCAACAAAATTGGTTTCATAAAATGTTGTGGAAAGTCAAGGAAGAAAAAGCATTTGGCTACATGTGATGCCAACTGCCTACCATTGTATTAACCAGTCCACTGCGGTTGTAAATTAGCTTTGGAAAAAGTGACAAGAGGAAGCAGAAACTGAAGCCAGACCAAACTTACATAAGACCTTTACTACTGTTGCCTTTGCTGGCTGTCTGCAGAGCATGGCATCCAGTGAGAGCAAGTCCAATGCTCTGCAGATGTGTATAAATCAGCAGCAGCCATCCTTTTATCTGCAAACGTATATCTCTCAGCCTGCTGTCATCTTGAAGCATGGTTCTGGATAGCAGACACCCAGATTATAGCAGAGCTCTCTTGACTGGAGAAAGGAGACAAGCCGTGCTAGTTGGTACTTTTATCTTTTAGCTATGTCTGGTAATTGGCTGGAATGTTCTTTGCACATTTTCTATGCAAACATCACTGTAAAACCAAAATAAGATCTGGGTTGCCAAAATTTATCCCCTTTCAATTCAACATTTTTGACAATTGTAAGATGCATGTGGTCTGTGATGAGACAGGGTTCTCATAAACATTTCTCACAAAAGAGGCTCTGGCTTTCTCTCTACTTTAAGCTCTATCCCTCCACCCCACTGACATGTGTTAGTACTTGAGAGTCAGGGAAAAGCAATATATTATTTCTTAGAGCATGCTGATTCAGAGCCAGATTTTGTCTTCATATTCGAAAGAATGTGATTATATGGACAAGCGTGAAGCCTAGATTCACTAATATTATATAATAGTATTCATATGATATGCATATGGACTCTCAGGTGGATCTATATTTCAGGTGAAAGGTCTTTTGGAAGAGGTACACTGAAGCAAATCTGTGAACACTTAAGAAGTTAGAACACTGAAACTTCTTCAGACATAGTTTCCTATGGCTCCATCATTTTTTGAATTTTTGGGTCTTTTTGCTTACCACAGAATCAGCAAAACAACACAAGCACATTCAGTGGGTATAGAAAAGAATCCCCCCCCCTTTAAAATAATCACATTTTGTTGTTTTTCAGACTGAAATGAAGATGGACACAGTTTTTGTTTTATCCCGCTGTATTTACTCAGTGCCACTTATAACATCCAAGTGAAAGATAAAACACCAACATGTCAGGAAAAAAAATATTAAAAAACAGAATCACTGAGTTGGAAAAAGGATCACCCCCCTCCTAAAAATGACCTGTAAACTCAATAAGGTGTATCTAATCACCTTCTCAATGGCACAGAAAGCCATTTGACTTTGAACTGTGATCAGCTGTGGTCATTTTGATTAGTTCAGCATGAAAAGAGCTTTCCTGGAGCATTTTGTAGAGCAACTGAAGCAAACAATCAACTATGGGTGGCAAGGCACTGTCAAAAGATCCCCGGGATAAAGTTGTGGACAGGCACAAGTCAGGAGATGGATACAAAAAAATTTCAAAGGCTTTATCAATGCCTAGAAGCACAGTGAAGTCTATTATTAAGAAGTGGAAGGTATTTGGTACAACACAGACCCTCAATGGATAAAAAAAAAGCCATCCACGACTGAGCTTTGTCAAAACGCACCTTGAAGATTCTGAGGCCACATGGAAAAAGTGTTATGGTCAGATGAGACTAAAATTTAATTATTTGGCCCCAACACCAAATGATATTTCTGGTGGAAATCCAATACAACTCACCATCCAAATAACACCATTCCTACAGTAAAGCATGGAGGTGGTAATATCCTGCTATGGGGGTGTTTCTCTGCAGCAGGGACTGGAGCACTTGTCAGGATGGAAGGAAAATGGATGGGGCAAAATACCATCAAATTCTTGAGGAAAATCTGCTGCCCTCTGCCAGAAAGTTGTCGATGGGAAGAAGGTTTACCTTCCAACATGATAATGACCCAAAGCACACAGCAAAACTGACCACACAGTGGTTGAATGAAAAAAAGGTGAATGTTCTTGCATGGCCTAGTCAGAGCCCAGACTTAAACCCCATTGAAAATCTGTGGAATGACTTGAAGACTGCAGTCCACAAACGGTCACCATCAAATTTAACTGAACTTGAGCAGTTCTGCAAAGAAGAGTGGGCAAATATTGCAAAGTCTAGATGTGCAAAGTTAGTAGAGACATATCCCAACAGACTAAAGGCTGTAATTTAAAAATTAAGGCAAATTAAATCAAGGGGTTGATCCTTTTTCCAACTCAAATGGCTTTGTGTGCCATTGAGAAGGTGATTAGCTACACCTGATTGAGTTTACAAGTCATTTTTAGGAGAGGGTGATCCTTTTTCCAACTCAGTGATTCTGTTTATTTATTTATTTATTTATTTTCCCTGACATGTTGGTGTTATATCTTTCACTTGGATGTTATAAGTTGCACTGAGTAAATACAGCTGGATAAAACAGAAACTGTGTCCGTCTTCATTTCAGGCTGAAAAGCAAAAAAAATGTGATTATTTTAAATTCTTTTCTACACCTACTGTATATGACCTCTTCTGAAATGTGTATAGAGGCATTACAAAGAAAAAAGCAGCTTGGAAGAAAGTAGTAGAAAAATTGCTTTGCTAATCTGCTAGACAGTGACAACAGTAGCGGTTACTACAAGCTGACAAGAGACAAATGGCAAGGAACACAAGTGGTTTGTGTCTTGCTAGTGTGAATGCAAGGAATGCAGTGAACCCAGGCAAATCCATCACCTCTACATCAATGCTGTAGCTTGAGTAACCAAATAAATGATATTTAGCAACTGGGGCTGCACACACACACACACACACACACACACACACACACACACACACACACACAAATATAACAATTAAAATTGATTTGTTTCAACGCAATTCAACTGCAGAACAGTATTGATTCTACAACTTGTGCAATCACGCAACAATTGAATTAAACAGAGCGCTACTATTCCTCCTTAACTGCTTTTACCATTGACCATAGATGTTGTACCATGTGACCCCGTATGTGCTGTGAGTCTACAGAAGGAAAAGGAGACAAACAATGTCAGCAAATCATGAGTGATTTTTTAAAAAAGAAATAAATAAATCAAACACTTGTTTGCAGTAAAAAAACAAACAAACAAACAAAAAAACACATTTATCCAGTCTGGCAAAATATACAGTATATTTAATACTTCCTATTACTAAATTTCCTATCACTAAACAAACAACAACAACAAAATGAGTTAAATGAATGGATGAATAAACGGCTCTGAACTATGAATGGCACATTCACAGAGCTTTATACAGAGATTTATAAAGATCAATTTTCACCCATGAATGGTTGATGAGTTGCCGTTGGCAGAAAAACAGAAAACTGCCACGACTTATTATTTCACCAAACGTTAATATTGCTTATGTCCACTGGCGAGGGTTTTTTGGGAGGACACACTGCTCATTGCTCGCTCGTATTTAGTTTTATACTAAATAATGGTTATTTTTGCTCAGGATTTTGGCTACTACAGTAAGAATGTGTCAGTAATTCACTCAGACGAGACATCATTCACAAACATCCACTAGGAAAATGTATTTGCCACCGTCTGGAAAAGAGCTGGTGCCGTGTTAGAATAATAAATATACTTTTTGTTCCTTACAAAAATGGTGTGTTGAAGAATTGAGAGTGAGAATCATAATCTCAATTCTAAGCCGAAAAAATAGTGATTCTTATTTTTTCGAGAATCATGGAGCAGTACAAGCTATTGAGCAACATTCCCTCACCACTAATGATAGGCTTTAAAACTGTGTTAACTGGTCAGTGATTTTCATTGTGAGCTTATAACCAGATAAAGTTCAGTTCAGGGTCTTCCTTCTTTCACCAGCCCTCTTCTCTCATGCTCTCAAAAGAGCAAATAATGAAAAAAGTGGATCCCCCCCCCCCCCACCAGCAGAACCCAAGGAATGGAAACTGGAAAGTCCTTCACATATATTCCGTCAGCAAGTCTGGGTTCTGTCCTCTTTCGTTCATTTGTTTACTGGCACATTTGTCTGAATATATTTAACTAAGTACTCCCCTCCAGCAGCTTGCTGTTTATTATGTGTGTTTATTTGTTTTTAGTGGTGAAAAAGGTGGCCAAAAAAATTAAGAAAAGAAGCTCTGAAGAATGGTAATAAATAGATGATGTTGTTGGCTGTTAAGTGCTAAAACCAGGTCATTGCCAGATCTTCCTGTAGGAAAATAATCCAAAGCATTCCCCCAGATGTACACAAAAAGGCAGACTGACCACAAAATCCGTCTTTGGTGATGTCCTTCCCAACCTAACCCAAACCCCAATAAAACCTATAAAGCTCAAAATGAGAGCCATGGAGTATCAGTGAGTTATCCTAAATGGATGCATCACTTGAGAGTCAGACATAGTGCATATAAATCCAAAGTCCTTTTAATTAGGCTTTTCAAAGAATCACAATCCATAGCTTGGATTAGATTAATGTAATACTGGGTCAGAAGCCCAGGAAAGCTGAGGTTAAAACCTGAAAACACCAGAATGATGATATGGAGGTGATGGGCAATGTGGTATATGACAATGCATTATATATAAAGACTGATTGGGATGTTAATGAAGAAGACACAGATGAAGCAAACTAGATATGTGAAGAAAAATGATCAGGGCATTGGCCTGGAGGGAGCCAGAGCAGAAATGAGAATACGACAGCAAAATTTGAAGCACACAAAAGGACAGTGTGGTGTCAAGGGTCACAGGAATAGAGATAGAAGAAGGCAGGAGTCTGACCAGTGACCAGAGACAAAACAAACTGAACCAGGGTTTGGAGCATGTAGCGAAATTGTTCTGGAGAAGGGAATAGCCATGGACTGAGATCATAGCAGCAACAGATTGCAAGTCCAGAGCAGTGAAAGAAAAGGGTTCAGGACTAGGGGTTGCGTTAACCGAGAATTGGTAAATTGCCATTTACCGGTTTTCAGAAGCATTGATGGAAAATTCTGAAGGTCATCTGTCATTTTGAAGAATACAAAATAAGGCATTCAATCAAGCTGTGTGCTGTATTCATCTTCCGCCATAGACATAGAACGTCTAAACCTTTCTAGCTTTGTTGTACCGGAAGAAAATCCTTCTGCACACGTTCATTTAGCACCAGTGGTGGAACTGTGCACTTATGAAAGTGGAAACATATGTAGTAGGGTTTTAAAACTTCAGGAGAGGTAGTGAACAACAACAGCAAATACAGCTCACAATCACTAAAGCATCCATAAATATGCAAATAATTCATGCAAACATCTGTACTTGAGCTTTCACTCAACTCCCAGGAATGTGCTTGTGAGAAAAAAAAAATGGCTTTGTTCTATTCGCCAGGATAAGGATGAGCAATTTAGGTGGCAGCACATCTATCTGTTGCCTGCAGTTCAGAGTCTGACTGCTCAAAAACCATTGGCCATAACTATCTAAAACATAGGGCTATACCCTCTTGATTTGAATGGACAGATCTGTTGTACAGTGAAATGTTTTTGACAAACTCAAAAACCAGCAGTATGTGTGGGACCTACTCCTGCTGCAGATCATGACTGTGCAGCTGTTCCTTTTCCAGATAAATGAGCTCACTTATATGTGCATTAAAACCACTATAAAGTAAAAAATTTTCACTGCTTGTTGCCCACTCTAGCCAACTAGTTTATTGGTGTTGTGTTCATTAGCAACTGCAACTTAAATGAACTAGCTAGCGAGTGAGAAAAATGTAGCTAGAAATTTACTGCTTACCTTAAATTGGAATATACCATTAATAGATGGTTGGGATTTGTTCTCGCTCATGCATTTCAGTACCTAACTTGTGTTCAAAGTGGCAGGTACTGGATATGACAACACAGTTGTGAGAAAGGTCTCAATTATTCAATTGACAAAAGAAAAAAATGACCAAAAAATGATAAAAATAGACTATGACAATTTTTAAAACCCTGTCCACCAACGTGATGGGTTATGATTTATTGTAACACAACCTCTCTTCAGGGCCAGCATCAAAGGCCAGACAGGCAGAAGTTCAATTGGCAAACAAAGGGCTAATTGGAACAACAGGGCCATCAAGCAGCCACTCAGAACCTCAAAAGTGAATTAAACCAGAATCTTCACCTAAGGTTCTTGATCTCACCAAGTAGTGCTGTGGTGTGTCAAGGGTCACAGGGACAGAGGTAGGAGGAGATAGGAGAAGTCTGACCAAGCCAGTGACCGGGTACAGCAGAAACTGAGCCAGGGTTTGAAGTATGTAGTGATTTACAAGAACTGAGATCAGAACAGCAATAGATTGCAAGTCCAGGGCAGTTACAGAAAATGGTTCAGAACCAGCATCTGGATAGGCAGGAGTCCAATTAGGACAAAAAGTACCATTTGGGACAATGGGGCCAGAAAAAGGCAAGGTAGAACCACAAGAGGGAATAAAACCAGAATCTTTGCCAAGTAAAATTGCTATGTAACATTCATTACATGAAGACAAGTCCTCTGACATAGTACTATAATGAGGTTCTGGATCTCCAGGCATACAGTGGGTTGTCACAGTCACACTGTTGGGGCAGATGCAGAAGCTAGAAGCACTGGGGCAGTGGCTGGTAGAGCTGGTGACACAAAAGAGGCAATAGGACCCAGAACAGTTGAGTCAAGGAGAATAGAACCCAGACAGGCAGTGTTCTGATGCCAGAGCAGAGCAGAATGTCCTAATTCATCAATAATTATAGCATGGGAGACTTAGGATGTCATTGGAACAGCATAAACCCAATAGATCAATGTAGCAAATGAAGAACAAGGCAGAGAGGCAAGAACAGATGGAGATAAGAGCATCCATTTTGTGTGGTCCTGGAGTGGCTGCATGCTGTCGGTTTGGAGAACTAACAAACCTTGCCTCACTCCACTAACACAATAATTATAGTAGAGTCAAACTTGTACAGCTCCTTGACTGCAGGCTTCTTAGTGGCTTCTTACCACTTGCACAGAGGGCCAAACTGAAAATAAAAAAATGGCCAGAAATCCCTCAAGTATCTGAGTCTCATTTCACCTCTCCTAAGTTACCAGAACTATGCCCAACCTAGTCTGCATAGTCTGCAACAACTAAACTTTCCAGAGCAGGTGTTCTCACCATGTAATCAAAACTTAGGGAGGAATGGAAATGAAATCTGCTCCTATTCCCATAAGCCTTTTCCACTGTTGGGAAGAACAGTAGCCATGACCACGTCATTACACCAACGTGGCCACTCGTAAATGCTCTTGGCTTATTTTTTCCATTTGTTGAGCTTCTAAAGAAAGTACATAAGACAAACTATAGTGATGACAGATAATTGTATGCTGGGAAAAATGATAGCTGCCATATACAGTATATAAAAAATAAATATGCATTAGTTGTTGCCATTGCTCCCTATTCCGTTAATTGTTAATAGGTATGATTTGTATTTGTATGAGGTCACTGGGCAGTTTGGCTAGGGGTTTCAACCACTGACCATAACAGCCACCCAGGACTTGTGCACTGATAGAAGAAATAAAAAGACATGAGCTGGGTTTTAATGTATCACTTTATGTTTGGTCATTGAACAGTTTTGCTGCATTGAGCATGGTTATTTAACCATGCTGAAAAAAAACTGTACCCAACACAGTGCCAAGGTGGAAATGTTATTGGAACATTTACTCCCTGTGCTCAGAACTGTTTGGCCCTACAATGGAAAAGAGGCTATAATTGCTGGTAAATAGTGTCAAGTCCTCTGCAGACATATATGAGAATAATGATTGGTAGAGTGACCAAAGACAAAAGCAGGAGCTGTGGAAAAATAGGAAAGTCACGTCACTAGACATGGAAAGAGACAAATTACTTTTGTTGAAGTACTTGTGTACATTTTCCCCAGTAATATTACTTTTTCAGCCTGATTAAATCAGTACTTTTACTTTTTGAGTTTATTAAAAATGATTTTAAAACCCATTAAGTTGTAAACCAATTAAAAATCACCACTTACACCAGTAACCTGGTGAAGAAACACTATCCTTCCATTTAGTTGATGACTACATTTTGATGGTACAAAGGTGCAGCAGATATGCACAGTTGTCTCCAGATACTGGCATTAAAAATACTTCTGAGGTGACAACGTAAATGGAGACAGACTTTACAGTATTTCCAACGTTATGGTGATAAAAATTTCTATTACCACAGTGGTAATCTAATTAACCCAGAGAACAAATAGTCCAGATAGCACAGTGGAATACAATGATTCAGACCAAAGCAGGTTAGAAATCGTGAGAAAAACTTAAATTGCGCCCCTACACCAACCCATTCCAACAGTCTCTTCAATAGTCTTAAGACACATCCTTCAGTGCCTCTGTCTACTTTTGATCCGCATCCATAGCCAAAGCTCAACCTTGATGACACCAGATCTCAGGCTTGATACGGATTGAACATGAACCTGAAATGCTGCACAAATGAAGATGAAACTTTTTTTTTTTTGCCAAATATGCCAAACCTCACTGATAGTTTGCTCAGAATAGTCTGCTGTCTGAGAAAGGATTCAATCAATCAAAAAAAAAAACAAAAAAAACATATATAGATGTTTTACTATTTTACTATATTGTGGCATAGTGTAAATTGGGTTTACATCACTCCCCTTAAATTATTTAAATCAGTGATGGAGACACTTGTGGCAGACCTCCAACTGCTCATACAGCTGGCTGGGCAATGAGGCTGGGGTTGGCATGTTATCCTTCTGCAGCTTTCTGGTGGAAATATATGAGGAATTTCGTAAAGGTGAGCACTTATGCATGTAGGCATCAAATCCATCAGTGCTCTGGAGCTCAGGCACACCTATTTCTTGATAAGCACAATGTCTAAAATCTTGCTAAGTGTGATTTCCTCATAAAGTGATTTTTGAAAAAAAAGTTTTGATCAAGTTGTTAGATAGGTACGTGCCATAACGAAACAGACCAGTCATTTTCAAAAATATAGGAAAAATGTATAAAATATCAAAATTTAACCATTTTGTGAAGGGTTTTCTCATGGCTGCGACACACATTATCAAATTATCGCCACATGTGTTACCCATTGTAATGTCCTACCTGTTACTACCTGTTTACACCTGCAGCAATGTGACAAAGCAAAGAGCTGGCTGTTTAAAGGCTGTGTCCTAAACCGCATAATAGCATAATTAACAGTATGGTTAAAATAGGACATCCTGGTAACAGGCAATCCACAGTGTACAAGTTAAACTGTGCTAGTATGTGATTTGGTACACAGCCAGAGACAGGATGTGAAACAGCTGTTATAAACATTATCAGTGGTTTTTTGGTCCAGATATTTGTTCCTTATCACAGCTCCAGAACCAGCCTGTGAAAGCTGCTACAGGTTTGATTACCCAAATAGAATGGTACATAGATGAGGAAAATCACACAGAGCAAACACTGTTTTAAAATTGTTCAGACATTAGTAGACAGTGATGCACAGGGTGATTTTGCATAGGTTCTGTAGCAAGGCGATACAAGGGAGATGAGAAACACATTTGCTCTGTCAAAATAGAAGGGTAAGCTTCTAGTAATATAGTTTAATGTGGGGGCTGGAATGTTGTTATGAAATTGTACAACATCATGTATTTGTAGGTTAGAGGCAAAGAATTTCACAAAATTGGCACTTTTGAACTGAATAACTACCTATCTAATGTTAGTTAGCTTGTTTGTGTCTTTATTTACTACCTTATTTCTTAATGAGAAGATCGCTGGAGAAGGTAGAAAGCATACTGAGAGTCTCACAGGTCTTCAGTGTTTGTCGGTGATGAGAAACAATAGCTCGGTTGTTTTCTGGATTTTTCCATGCAGGAGCAACTGGCATATGGTACGTATAATCATTCCGAACAAATTGTTCAAAGGATACTAATGAAGGGGCTGTATGTGTATCCACAAGTACTGAATTCTGTCTTGTGGATGTGGATTAAAACTATTTTGGGAATACATTTTTAAATGTTACAGAGTGATTATTTGGTTATTGTTGAGTTAGTAAACTATCCCTTGTTAACTCATTAACATGTGAGTCAGTTGCAAAATCTGTAACTGTACCATGTCAAATGGGATTCATAATAATTCATATCATATTAGCGTTAGATTCAGATAAACAAGTGATGCTCTTATCCATTTTACTGTCTGCACTCATGAAGCAGTGTAAAACCTATTAATTATGAATAGGGCGATGCTTCAAATCTAGCCAAATGCTTGCCAAGTGATCTCAATCAAATAAAATCTTATGTTTAAAGCTGTTAAGTGACGCATGTGGTTCCCATTCAGAATGTTTACATGTGTCAGTGTGGCAGTAATTTGACCATGCACCAAATTATACAGGTTATAGAACTGCAGAGGAAGACCACAGAAAACCAAGAAATACTGACTGTGTGGGAATGTGCTTTTAATGTCAGGGTGAGGAATACCTTGGACAAAATGATGAAAGAGAATAGAGGGCACATTCACATTTACGAACCACAGTATTTCACCACTTAGTCATATGCATCCCATAAACATCCAGGACCAGTTGGTGGGTCCAGACTTACCTTTCTCAGTCTTTATCTATTGCTTTCACTGTAGCTACTAAATAATAAGTTAATAATAATAATAACATAAAACTTCTGCTACTACTACTACTACTAATACTACTACTAATAATAATAATGACCCAAAACTGAGTGACCACTGATAATTATAGTGTCGTTGCTACTATTGTAGTAGACTACTAATAGTGTAGATCAGGTGTCAGGTATAGGGAGTGCAGACGGATGCAAATGCAGTAAAAAGCTTTATTGAGCGGCAGGCAGACGAATCCAAAACGTAAGGCGATATCAAAATCCAGAAACAGGCGTGGGTCAGGCAATCTACAAACAAGCAAAACTAGGCATAAACAAGAATCTCTAAACACCAGGACAAAACAGGATCAAAAACTGGGAAACATGAACAAAGAACAGAGGCTCGGTATGGTACTGGCGGCAAAACACAAAACACAATACTTCGCACTGAACAAAGACACACTGGGATTTAAATATTCAAACTAATCAAAGAGGGGAAACAGAAACAGCTTATGGCAATGATGACACATAAGGGAAACAACCAATCACAAAACAGGGGCGGAGACTTAACGTAACAAAACACACATGGTAATGTAAACCAGTCTTTGACAATCCGGAACGGCACTGTCATGCTCTGGGCTGCTGAGCGCGTTTCTTGCTCCGGCGCTCAGCGTGAGAGGGAATCTCTGACAGATATATATAGTACATGGTTCCCTGAGGATCCGAGGAGCAGACATGAGGCTGAGGCAGAATTGTCGAGGTCGTGGGGAGAAACAGGGCTTGGGAGGCCTTCAGCCTCAGGCGTGAGCTGGCTGAGGGAGGCCTTATCGTCGGCCTCAGGCGGGAGCATGGCATGGGAGACCGTCTTATCAGCCTCAGGCGTGAGCAGAGATTGGTAGGTTGTTTCATCGACCTCTGGCTTGAACATGTCATGGGAGGTCGTCTTATCGGCCTCAGGTGTGAGCAGACCTTGGCAGGTCGTTTCGTCGACCTCTGGCTTGAACATGTCATGGGAGGTCGTCTCGTTGGCCTCAGGAGTGAGCAGGGCTTGGCAGGTCGTCCCGTCGACCTCTGGCTTGAGCATGTTGTGGAAGGCCGTGACATTAGTCCACCCTGTCGGCCTCTGGCTGGAGCTCTGCAGGGATGGAGGCTGCATTGTTGGCCTCCGGAGGGAGCTCGGCTGGAGAGGCCACCCTGGCTCCCTCTCATAGTAAATGGTAAACGGGTTCATCTGACAGGCTGATCCTCTCCAAGGGAACGTCGGAGTGAGCAGTGCGCTCAGCAGCCCGGAGCGCGACAGCGTGCTTCCGGTTTGTCAAAGACTTTGTTTACGTTACCATGTGTGTTTTGTTTTTGCCGCCAGAACCGCACCGAGCCTTTTCTTCATTGTTTTTTTATTCATGGTTTCTGATCCTGTTTTTTGTCCTCATGTTTATAGATTTTTGTTCTGCCTAGTTTTGCCCATTCGTTGATCGCCTGACCCACGCCTGCTTTGATTTGGATTTATCTGCCTGCCTATCTTTACTAAAGCCTTTTACTGCATTTGCATCTGTCTGCACTCCCCCTTTACCTGACACCAAGAGGTTGTCAACAGGTGAACCGTGGTCTGGATGTGGACCCGGTTTTGCAAATCTTTTTAGAGGAAAGTAGTTAAAGCACACACAAAACAATCTCTCAAGTCGCTAAATGATGTCAGAATAATTTGCATATTAATTTATTCCTCACAAATGTTGGCATATCAGATTAGGGTACATGATAGAAGATAATACATTAGTCATCTCTGGTCATGGCACCACAAACTAAACTTTTACACATTTGTGAAACACTGTATTTTCTATCAAGAACTCGGGACAGAAAGAAGCAGTGACACTGAGTAGTCGTGTGAGGTGAGTAATCATGAAGGAAATGGTTACTCTCTTTCCTTACGTGCAAATATCTTCAAGAAGAGAGCTTAAAACGAAGAGTGAAGAAGTGAGACGGTGGGACAAAGTGGTGATCAGTGATTGGTCATTGGGAAACAGTGGCGATCAGTGATTGGTCATTGGGAAACAGTGGTGATCAGTGATTGGTCGTTGGGAAATAGTGATGATCAGTGATTGGTCATTAGGAAACAGTGGTGATCAGTGATTGGTCATTAGGAAACGTACATTTACGCAATTTACATTTATGCAAATTATTTAGCTGAAGCAGCTCACTGAGAAAGGGAAGTGTTTTCACAGAATTTAATAGATTTTTTATTTTATTTACCTTCTCTCGTCTGATAGGTGATTGTACAAAAAAAACAAGCAGTATGTTGTCAAGCTTCACACACACACACACACACACACACACATACTTAAAAACACACACACACATGATTGTGCAAGTGGTATGAAAGTCAGCAAGCCAGTGCAGCATTAATACACATCCATTTAATGACATACAAGGTGTCACAGTGAGGACATGTGACTGAATTAAAGCCGCTCTCACACACACACACACACACACACACACACACACACACACACACACACACACACACACACACACACACACACACACACACACACACACTCTAATCCTTCCTCTAATGCACCACACATGAGTCTGCGTTTATCCATGAATGATTATAAATACTGATGTCAGTGTAAACCTCCATGTATTGACTTTTGGGTCCTCATAAACTATCTGGTACCTCTCAAGGTTTCTTCCTCTTGTCATCTCAGTGAGTTTTTTCTTTTTCTACTGTCTCCTCTGGCTTGTTCGTGAGGGATCTAAATAAATCTGTGTCTGATTTTTGTCAAAGCTGCTTTGGGACAACGTCTATTGTTAAAAGCTCTCCAGAATATAAAATTTACTTTGAATTGCACAGTGTGTGGAAACTGAGACAGAGTTTGCTTACGTATTTAGTAGAGTTTCTTCTTTGACAGCAGTACGAAAGAGTTCAAGCTGCTAACAGTTACATACGACACACACACATACACACACACACACACACACACACACACACTCACTCACACACGCTCACACAGAGAGAGCTATACACTGATACACTGTCCCTCTCTTTCACTCGATCTCTGTCCTGCACACACACACACACACACACACACACACACACACACACACACACACACACACACACACACACACACTTTACCACTATACCCTGAAGGAGGGACCAAACTATTAGAGCCAGCAGTCAAATCGTAAAAAGAGAAAAAATCAAGGGGGTGGTGACAGGGCACGCACCAGTCCCAGCCTGGAGGATGTTAAAAATGTAGTTACACAGTAAAAATCCATATTAATGTGTTAGTTTTCTAGCCATATTTTTAATGTAACAGTTCTAATTAATGACCTAGCATACATACACTGATTATAACCTTAAATTTATTGCTTATTAGCTCCGGATATTATTTCCCGTTTGGTTGTTGTACATACTTTACTTTTTTTTTTTTTTTAAAGAAGTTCCCGCATTTGTACAACGCACTTCACTGCATTATCAGTGTGTCTCATAAGTAAATCCAAAGTGTGCTTTGGTTTTAGTTTGTTACATCTTGGGTTGATATGAAAACCTCCCGATGTGCTTAAAGCTTTCTTGTAAATGTCATGAAGAGAATTGAAATACTGAGACAACCTAACTGGTAACAGCAACATCAGTCCACTGGAGATGGGAAAAGGGTTTAAAGGTTTATAAGGGGGTGATTATTGTTGTTGTTGTTTTTGCTTTTTGACTTATGTCGAGCTGTGATTAGAAAATGTGGCATAATTTTATCCACCACAAGGGGGCATCAGAGAAAAGACAGAGAGAGATAGAGAGAGAGGCAGCGAGAGAGTGAGAGAGATGGAGAGAGAAAAGACAGAGAGATAGAGAGAGAGGCAGCGAGAGAGATGGAGAGAGAAAAGACAGAGAGATATAGAGAATGGCAGTGAGAGAGTGAGAGAGATGGAGAGAGAAAAGACAGAGAGAGATATAGAGAATGGCAGTGAGAGAGTGAGAGAGATGGAGAGAGAAAAGACAGAGAGAGATAGAGAATGGCAGTGAGAGAGATGGAGAGAGAAAAGACAGAGAGAGATAGAGAGAGAGGCAGTGAGAGAGGGAGAGAGATGGAGAGAGAAAAGACAGAGAGAGATAGAGAGAGAGGCAGCGAGAGAGTGAGAGAGATGGAGAGAGAAAAGCGAGAGAGAGATAGAGAGAGAGGCAGCGAGAGAGTGAGAGAGATGGAGAGAGAAAAGCCAGAGAGAGATAGAGAGAGAGGCAGCGAGAGAGTGAGAGAGATGGAGAGAGAAAAGCCAGAGAGAGATAGAGAGAGAGGCAGCGAGAGAGTGAGAGAGATGGAGAGAGAAAAGCCAGAGAGAGATAGAGAGAGAGGCAGCGAGAGAGTGAGAGAGATGGAGAGAGAAAAGACAGAGAGAGATAGAGAGGCAGTGAGGGAGTGAGAGAGATGGAGAGAAAAGACAGAGAGATATAGAGAATGGCAGTGAGAGAGATGGAGAGAGAAAAGACAGAGAGAGATAGAGAGAGAGGCAGTGAGAGAGTGAGAGAGATGGAGAGAGAAAAGACAGAGAGATAGAGAGAGAGGCAGTGAGAGAGGGAGAGAGATGGAGAGAGAAAAGACAGAGAGAGATAGAGAGAGAGGCAGCGATAGAGTGAGAGAGATGGAGAGAGAAAAGACAGAGAGATAGAGAGAGAGGCAGCGAGAGAGGGAGAGAGATGGAGAGAGAAAAGAGAGAGAGATAGAGAGAGAGGCAGCAAGAGAGATGGAGAGAGAAAAGACAGAGAGAGATAGAGAATGGCAGTGAGAGAGATGGAGAGAGAAAAGACAGAGAGAGATAGAGAGAGAGGCAGTGAGAGAGGGAGAGAGATGGAGAGAGAAAAGACAGAGAGATAGAGAGAGAGGCAGTGAGAGAGGGAGAGAGATGGAGAGAGAAAAGAGAGAGAGATAGAGAGAGAGAGGCAGCGAGAGAGGGAGAGAGATGGAGAGAGAAAAGACAGAGAGAGATGAGAGAGAGGCATTGAGAGAGATGGAGAGAGAAAAGACAGAGAGAGATAGACAGAGAGGCAGTGAGCGAGGGAGAGAGAAAAGACAGAGAGAGATAGAGAGAGAGGGAGAGAGATGGAGAGAAAAGACAGAGAGAGATAGAGAGAGAGGCAGTGAGTGAGGGAGAGAGAAAAGACAGAGAGAGAGAGAGAGAGAGAGAGAGAGAGAGAGGCAGTGAGCGAGGGAGAGAGAAAAGATAGAGAGAGAGGCAGTGAGAGAGGGAGAGAGAAAAGACAGAGAGAGATAGAGAGAGAGGCAGTGAGAGAGGGAGAGAGATAGAGAGAGAGGCAGTGAGAGAGGGAGAGAGATAGAGAGAGAGGCAGTGAGAGAGGGAGAGAGATAGAGAGAGAGGCAGTGAGAGAGGGAGAGAGATTGTCTTCTACTTTCAGTAATTTGTAATAAAATACTGCATACACTTTTCATGATCTTTATGATCTGGATCTTCCTGTTCCTCTGTAAGTCCTGAATTTGAATCACTTGATTATTCCTGTTTACAATTTAAATTTGATTTATGATTATTTGCCTACATTCCGTTCTCCTATATGATGCATTTGAGTGCAAAGTTTTGTACACTCTTAGGATGAAGAAATGTATTTTATAACAGCAAGACATTTAGTGCGTTCAGTTTTTCAGCCTTCATTTTCATGAATAACAAAAACCATAGAATTATGTATGTTAATATATTAATAGTGCAAAAAGTATCTAAATGATATCTGTTCAATTGTTTGTTTCCACCTTTCTGAATGTGATATAAATATTCTTTAATAGCAAAGATGCTTTTATACCTACCTCCAACCTTTCGTGGTTCTTGAGCAGCTTTCCGATGACACAACTCTGAACAAATGAAAAGACACTGTTCGAGCTCTGTCATGTGACTTGGCCAGTGTTTGCCCATGTTTCTTGATAAATCATACAGAATGTCATACACTCACTGCCTTAGACCATTTATTTGTAGATAAAAATGTTAAAAAAAAAAAAAAAAGAGAGATATTTCCCCTTTTTCACACAGAAACCAAGGGGTACAATGGGTTATGTGCGCAGTATCGCCTGTTCAACTCTCTTACTGTGGTAGATTTCCTGTTTGCGTAATGTTCCTCGCTACTATAAACACATTTCATCTGACTGGAATGAAGTTACACGCTTGAAGTGTGGGATGGGAACCCTGTGATGTGCAGAAATTCAATCAGTATTTTACTTTGAAGCGATCCAAGTCTTAGCCCTGAGAATATGTGTTATAATGCATGTGTGAAATTCATATTCAGTTAGAAGTTAACAGTTTTAAATTACTGTGGCTGATTAATTTTGTTTTCCAGGTGCATTTGCATAATTATTCGATGGAACAGGAACAGGAGGGTAAAACTGTAATGAACTGAAATGTATTGTAGTTGTGCTTTAACTATACTGTAATTGTATTGTATTGTTTGTTTGTTTGTTTTTACCCCGTTTTCTCCCAAGTTGGTCATTTTGCCATTTTCCAACCATTACATAGCTATGTACTATCATGCAACGGGGACCACCCGGTGAGGGTAAGTGTTAGCATGTGCAGCTTCCAAGGCGGGTGCAGCCAATCACCCCGTTGTTCCCGCTGCTCACGCTACCTCACACTTTTCCCACGACTGGTTAGCAATTTCAATAATTGACAGGGAAGACAGTAACACCATCACTCCTCCCACCTAGAGAGCACGCCTAATTGTGCTCTCTTGGACTCGGATAGCATCAGCATGATTCGAACTCGCGATAAGGTGAACGATCTTCTGTTGTGCCACACTGCAATGTTGAGAGAAACCATGCGGCATATATTATATTTGTGCAAATAATATGCAACTGTGAAAATATGATTGTCCTGTAAGATAATCTACTCTTAAACAGTCACGAGTCTTCAGTCCATTTGGTATGTGTACATATGTGGTGTGTGTTGGTGTATGGGAGCTTTAGCTTTGACTCTTTTAGGACATGGTTTAGGACACGTCTCAAGAAAGAAAGAAGTCAGCTTTATTACCGATATATTAAAGCCCGGACGTATACCGTGCTTGTTTTCTTTAAGCAAGGAAAGGGATTTTTTTTTTTTTTATACAGCATTTATTTACAGCTTCTATACATGTGACAGTCACTAACACAGGACAGAGGGGGACATGTTCAGCCACGTCTACCTGCTCCTTCCACTCCTCTTCAGACAAAAATGCACATATTTAAACATGGCGAGCCACCCTTGGTGAAGAAGAACAAGTAGAAGAATAGTGAAAAAGCGTAGGTCTTTGGGAATTGCTTCCATTAAAAAGACAATATAGTTTATTCTACCTCTTGAAGAGCTTTTTTTCCTACCATATGTGGCATGGCAGCTGGGTTTAAAATGATCAGATAAACAAACGAACAAACAAAATGCACATCCGAAGCAAGAGGAGGAAAATACTGCAGTGTGACAATTCTTTGTATCTCCTAACTGAAATGAATACTACGAGAAAAAAAAAAAAAAAGAGAGAAATAACGGAAAATTTGAGCATGTTGGCTGTATTTCTAACAGTACACGCTGAACACTACTGCTATACAGGTAATAATAGTTGAGTGCACCTAGTATATCAGCTCTTTTTCCTGGTATTGTGGAGCAAATTAACCTTTCGCTGCCCGCTCAGCAGGCCCGCCTTGTCAATTTAGAAAAGTCCCAACGATCCAGAGAGGGGCCAGGAGTGGATCTTCTTTATATGAACAAAAAATATCGGAATAGAACCACATTCTTTTGAACCAAAGGACTATATATATATGTGCACTTGATTATCCTAAGTGGTCATGGCTTTTTCTTTAACCAATAATACCTCTACGATTATTTTATTATGCTCTTCCTCTTAACACAAGGTTCTAGTAGTGCTATAGGGATGTATAGGAGAAAAACAAAAAAAGAGGAACAAAGCCTGATACGTGTTTAGCTATTTCTTTCTGTAACATGTAATGTGCAAGATACTTGATGTTGTTACTGTTTATTACTTGGTTATGTGAGATTAGTGCCCAGTATTGCCTGTTGTGTGCCATTTTCAGTATACTCAGAACACATTTTGAGTCGTCTGAGTCATGACATTCGAATTCGAGTTACACACTTGAGGTGCTTTGGAAGGGGGGGGGGGGGTATAGGGGTCGGGGGGGGGGGACAAGGACAGTGGTCAGGCACTCTAGACGCCCTATTTCTTCCTGTAGTTGCCCAGCTGAACAGCAGAGCGGTCAAAAACGCAACGGAAGGTGGTGGGTTGGACCTCCCAGTACGGCACGGGGTTGCTGAACAGACTGATGCCGGAATACATGGCCTTCTTGGTGTTATAGCTGGGAGGGCAGAAGTCTTCTGTTCCCACAGCGGCTATCTTGTTGGAATGAAGATAGATCACCTAAAAAAAAAAAAAAAGACCAAAGTGGTGTACCAGCTTATCTCCAGAAGTGCAGCCTAACAAGCATGTTCAAGATTGTATTGGAGAACACGTATCTTATGAAGGTCGATGCTCACCTGGATGTACTTGTGGTCAGGAAGACCAGCAGGCACACTGGTTAGAGCATTGTGGTCCAGGTGGAGTTCCCTCAAGTGTGGCATCATGGCCAGAGTCCCATTCTCCACAACACTGATCTCATTACTGCTCAGGCCAAGTCTACACACACACACACACACACACACACACACACACACACACACACACACACACACACATTACTATCTTTTTTCATATATTCATTTTCAGGAACCACTTCATCCACGGTATTTCAGGAACACTGGGTTGTGAGGTGGGAATACACCCTGGATTAGACGCCAATCCATCACCACACACAACGCACACAGACACACACACACACACACTCATTCAAACCTAGGTTCAATGTAGTGTACCAGAGTGTATTTGGGAGGTGGGAGGAAACCAGAGAACCCAGAGGAATCCAAAGCTGGCATGCAAAGTTACCGAGAACTCAGGATCAAACCGGATACACTGGATTTTCTCAGCCCGATGCACTCCTAAATAATGCTACTCCTAACCTCTTTCAGTACCTGAAAGAAAATCTTTTGGCTCCTTTGTTGTTGTTTTTTTTTTCAAATAAAAGCTGTGTCTTTCATAAAACAATGCTTTGTTAATCAAATATTGCAAATCAAATAATCAAATAATGCTTTATCCCATAGGGACCAACAAATATTCCCACAGCATCTGATCACTCAGCTTTGGAAGGAGTTTCAAGTTAGCAAAATTATTACATTAATAGGTTCTTAAGGTTCTTACTTGGCTAGGTGCTTGAGACCTTTCAGGCTGTCGGCAGTGACCTTGGTAATCCTGTTCCCATCCAGGTGGAGCTCTGACAGAGAGGTGGGAAGACCTGCAAGGATTTGTAGGCAGGATAAAGTAATGAACAGTGATGTTAAGTGCTGTTTAGTCCATCCATCCATATTCCATACCATTTATTCTACACAGGGTTGCAGGGAGTCTGGAACCTATCCCAGGGGACTTGGGGACACCCTGGACGTGGTGCCAACCCATCTCAGAGCACAATCGCACACACTCACACACTATGGACAATTTAGAGATGCCAATCAGCCTACAAGGCAAGTCTTTAGACTGGGGGAGGAAATCCCAGAAGAACATACATATATACAAACTCTTGGGAATCGAACCCCCAACCCCAGATGTGTGAAGCAAATGTGCTAACCACTAAGTCATTGTTCCCCTATAATAGTAATTTTAGGAATGGGTATGCAGTCATGTATGAACAATGATCTCCTGTGTGACCCCATGTAATTACTGTAGTCTATCTGTAACCAAAAATAATTACAGATAGACTACAGAATTCTGTCAGATCTACTCCCTAAAACCTTAACAGAAATCCGCAGTGTGTATTCCTGACCTTTGGGAATGCTGGTAATGTTGGTGTCAGCGATACGGATGTAGGAAACCCTCTTCAGATCCTTGAAAGCATCTGCATCCACACCTGAACTGGTCAAGGGGTTGGAGCCAAGCTCTGAAAGGTCAGAATTATAGCTTTACTCATTATTTATGTTTAATTGCAGGCTACAAGATAACAGTACACTTTTTTTTCAGGAGATCTCTCGAGTGTTCTCCATGGGTATGGAACACTTTGATATGCAAAAGTACAATGGCTGGAAATTTATTTGCATAAGCTGATTGGCTGATTTGGGCAGGTGCGTTGAATGCCGAGGGCAACGGTGCTGTAGCCATGCTGGTCCACAAACAGTCCGCTTATACACACACGGCTGAACGAGTCCAAACGGAAAACAGGTTTTTATCGTGTTCAGCTGAATAAATGCATATGAATGAAGAGTGGAAGTGTTCTGCACTGCAATGGAAAACCATGAACTGTGTAATTATATGCAAGAGAACACACAGGTGCTGGAACACACACACACACACACACACACACATACACACACATACACACACCACCTCTACACCGGCCACCATCCAAGCAGCAACTTAAACCTATTTTAGATGCTGTTTCATCAGAACTAAGAAAAACTTTATGATGCCAGGTTTTGTTGGGATTTCATGCTGCATGAGAATCTTAAAATGACTTGTCAGCTACTCTCTTTAAAGGATTTTGTATAGTTAAGGGCTCTTAATTGACAACAATCTGAAAAGGGACTAGATGGAGAAAGAAGGATTGTAGATTTAACCGTTTTTATGTAACAGATTGCTAATTAGTTCTAGATTTAGTTCTTTATACACCTAGAAAAAAGGGTCCTTCAAATGTTGTTTGGATAGTCGATGGTTTTTAACTTTCCACAGCGGTCCTACCTTAGCTGAAAGGAAAACCCTCTATTGTAGGGTTCTACACAAAACCTTTACAGTGGTGAAACTTAGAAGCTTAGTGGAAAGGAAATCACTCTGTTGTAGGGTTCCCTTTAAGGGTTCCCCAAAGGAACAAGCAGACCAAAGAAGAGTTTCAGATTTAACTGTTTTTCTAAGAAAGTGTTTTATGTAACAGATTCTTATTTTGTTGTTTCCAAAAAGTTAAGGGTTATTAACATACTACTGTGGTGTAGAGTTCTACATTGAACCATTAAGGTTTACAAAGAACCTGTATGGTGCTAGATTAAGCCTGTGTAGAAAGTGCTAAGGCATTAAACAGACGGTCTGATACAGAAGAGCATGTCACCCTGACTTCCTGTCTTACCCATGACAATGACATGAACCATGCCAGTGAAGGAGGCCTTCTTGATTTTAGTGATCTGGTTCTCGTGGATGCGCAGCTCCTGGACACTCTTGGGCATGTTGCTGGGAATATCCTTCAGCATGTTCTTAGACAGGTAAAGCCTCTGAAGATTGACCAGAGGAGCAAAGGCCTTGGCGTGGATGATGGTGATTTTGTTGTTTACCAGAATGAGAGCCTATAATAGCCGAGAAGCAGAGGATTAGGGTATATGTTGCACGTGTTGGTTTTCAGTGGCATTAATATGAATCAAATTCAACTGAGAAGAACATCTTAATGTAAATACAGCTGTATAATTTAAATTTCTATCTCTTTGTCTGACATTTTGCGTTGAGTAAGATAAGAGCATGGTAAGTGTGTTCAGCACACTTTATGCTACACAAAATGGTCCTTAAGTTGTGTGCTAGTCCTTTGGGTATCCATGCAATGCCGTGCTCGTTTACTTGTAATCGTGAAAAATGCTGAATGGTGGCACTCAAAGCTGTGCTCGGTGAAAATATAAGAGGAGGAACTACAGCTATCTTACAATACAAGTAACCTGATAAAACATCTTAAACATAAAACCCAGAACAAGGAGCTCATCGGTAGTAGCACAAGGCAACAACCAATGTTACGTAGGCAAGGAAAAATCTCTATAAACAATGCTGAGTGCAAATAACAGCTCTTACCCAGTATATCGTTCTTGATAATTAGCTGCTATTGGTCAATGACAAACGAGGGAATCAGATGCAATGAAGACAAAAACGTACTTTACTTACAGTTGTACAGAAGCATTTTTCCAAAAGAGAAACAAAACCCACTCTTCTCCAATGCAACCGAATTCAATCCAAGGTAGCTAGCTAATGCACTTAATTTAAAATCAACTCACTACTGTTATAAAGAATAAACAACACACACATGCTTTTCATGGCCACTGTAAACCGGGGAAATTTAAACGAATCTAATAGATTGCTTAACACTAATTATATAACTCATTTCAGTATCGGTATTGGTCTCGGTATGTGCTCGTTTACTCAGTCTGAAAAATATCAAATCGGTGCATTCCTACCAAGCACAGTCATCAATTCCAACAATCTACCATTAAAAACAAGCAATTAATTAGTCGTTGAAAATTCAGCATCGTGGATTGTTCTCCGATTGTTTTCTTAGGAACACGTTTAAATCCCACTGGACCCAGACACTGTGCGGCTGTTATAATGTTTCTACCAAATATAGCGTGAAAGATCTCTCTCTCCACCCACTTCTGACATTCACCCAGATAGACAGAAATGCCGGGAATGTGTTACTTCTCACAGGGCAAGTAATGTAGCATAGAAACAGCTCTGAGTCCGTGACAGGAGTCTGAATTTATAGTGCTTAAAGCACTATAAATATACGGCTGGTTTCCAAAAGCGAATGGTTTCTCGCCCTGCACCTGGACCCACAGGATTATGTTAGGGCTGACAACAAAGTTTAAAGGGAAGATTTGAAGCATGAGCTCTAAACTTTCTTGTATGTGTGTGTATTTGTAGGAGTTTAGGGTTGAGCTATGGCTGAGTTTTTTGTTCTGGAAACCAGGAATGATACTCAACTCCTTAATTGTTCTGACATGTCATTGTTGTTGTTGTTTTTTTTTTTTTAAGATCAAAATAATTGTTCCAACAAAATGACTAGGATTGTTTTAGCTTGCTTTTTTTTTTTTTTTGTTTTTTTTTTTTGACAGTGACACTTATTGTGAAAATAGAGAAGAAGCACATTAAGTCCTCAAAGCGTACACTGTGGTCTGGAACAGCTGAAAATTTATGAGGAGAATTTGGGAAGTTTAAAAAAAAACCCAACAATTTATTAAAAGCAAAGGCTCTAGTACAGATAGAGAGAGAAAGAGAAAGATAGAGAGGGTTTACATGAAGTCCTTTGAGGCCTTTGAAGTCGTTCTCTCTGATCTCGGTGATCTTGTTGTTTTGCAGGTCCAGCAGATGGGCGTCTGACGGGATATCCTCAGGAACGTTTTTCATCCCTGTGGAAGATATGGGCAGGATTAATAAAAACGGCTGAAGATGAAAACTTGAAAGCTGGTCTTGCATCTTGGGTCAGGCTTTCCACATTCCTATGTATTTACTTCAGTCAATATATATATATATATTTTTTTAAATCTGAAGGAATTCAGTCAGTAGAAAACATACAGTCAACTCTAGAATATTGGCACCCCTTATGGGAAAATTAAATGCAATTATTCCAAATTTTCCACACAAACTACCTGGAAACCACCCAACCTTCCTGTATATCATTCACATTAAAACTTTTTTTCAATAATTTTATCTCAAAAACCGACATAGCAAAATTATGGAGTCTGTGTAAAATTTCATCATTATTGGGGAAAACCAATGCTTGTTGACCTGCACAAGTCAGTTACCAGAAAAAAAATATATAACCAATTAAAAAATACCACTAAGTGCAATGAGGTCCACAGTAGAACAAAGTGCCAGGAGTCTGGAACAGTTTAGTTCAAAGAAAGGATGCATGAGCAATAAAAGTTTAAGGTTAGCAGTCAAAAGAAATTAAACAAGAAATTCAACCACATCACATTATTCACTGGAATTTCTATTAAGTTTTGAAAGGATTAGCTTTTTTTTTTTTTCGTTTTTTTTTTATTTTTTTTTTTTACTGCTTACATTTTCATTGAGATTCTTTTGTTGGGCCTCAAATTTAATCAGTTGCATTTCTATGCTTTTAAACTTATTAACTATAATTTAAAACATTCAGTCACAATGATACTAATTTATATAGACGCCAGAACCAATCACAATTGTAGCTTGTCGTCTTATTTTCTTTTTATATTGTAGTTACTTTATTAAGAAAGAAAAAAAGATGATCATGTGAAAATATAACAAACTTAAGTGAACAAAAGCACTTTTGTAATATTTCACTGACAGTTCACTAATGATATAACGTTTGTAATATTTCATTGTGTCAAGTGAGTGCAACTTAGAGACCATGTTGGGAAATAAAAAAGAAAAACATGCCCAAAAATTTAAATTTCATATCAAATTATTTCTTTTTTTATTATTATAATTATACATTTGTCTATTTCCACTTGTACTTTAATGTAATGCCTATAGTTTCATTAAATTTTTCCATACCCCAGAATAAAATAACCCTTGCTCTGTAGAATTTCTGCTGATTTTCCTTCAGATTGGGCTATTATACTAGATCTTGAATTCATTTTTGCAAATAACCGTTTCAGAAAATGTACAGACTTTTATTTATTTATCCATCCATCCATTTTCCATACCGCTTATCCACATTATACACAGGGTTGCGGGGAGACTGGAGTCTATCCCAGGGAACTCGGGGCACAAGGCTGGGAACACCCTGGACGGGGTGCCAACCCATCGCAGGGCACAATTGCACACACGTGTGCACACTACGAACAATTTGGAGATGCCAATCAGCCTACAGTGCATGTCTTTGGACTGGGGGAGGAAACCTGAGTACCCAGAGGAAACCCTCAAAGCATGGGGGGAACACACACAGGGCAAAGGTCGGATTCAAACCCCCAACCCTGAAGGTGCGAAGCAAACGTGTTAATATGTCAACCTGATTTCACTAGAAATTTGCATGGTAGTGAATGTCCTACTTCCTATAAGAAAGTACAAATGCTCCCCTTGCCCCTAGACATAACCTTAACCTTTGTCATTTTTTCCTCAAGTAATTCAAGATGTCTTGACTCATGCAAATCATAACAAATTTGCAAGTGTGGACCCATGTTGAATCTGTTGTAAGGGGTCTGGTGGGACGTTCTAAGGGATATGGATGCAATCACGCATCACATGCCTGGGCTCTGAGATCAGTGCACAGTACTAGCTGAAGAGGCCGTTAAAAAAATAAATTTTGTTTTGACTACCTTGGCAAAAGAAACTGAAGTCATTTAGACGTGAACATGTAATGTGCCAGATATGACTCATTTCATGTCATATCATGACTCATTTTCAAGTTTGTTTTAGGTGCTAATGTGCCTAACTCTGCTCCTAAAAGCCCAAGAACTCTCTGTCCATTTCTGTGTGTGGACGTATATAAACAGTTTGGATAATACGTCTATGTGTATGTTCTACCAGCAACAATATGGACACCTAAACACTCCACGTGCCATTATTCATAAGAAATGCCTCTCGTATGTTTTTCCTCAGCCTGCTCTGTTTAGTCTCAGCTCTTGCCTCTGAATCCAGAGCACTTCCATGAATGTAGGTCATGCATGGCCTGTTTACTCAAAATGGATTCTCTTATTATCATTTACAAAGTTTATATCAGCAATATAATACTAGAAATGAAGTCTACATGGCCGTTCTGGATAAACAATGCCGGGATGCCGCTAAAATGCATCACATTTCACAATTTACTGAAAATATTACAAGGGTTATTGACACAATATAATCTCTTTCGCTCTGAGTAAACAGTTGAGATCAAATGAATTGCACAACATAACTGGAGTCCAGTCACGGCAGGAAGTAATAGGGGAATAACGTGCTTCGGATTTCCATAACAAATCATCTTCTAATGATAATAACGGTATGATTTGAGGCAGAGGTCAAAAGAAGATAAAACAAGAGAACAAAACAAGAGAACTGGACAGGCAACAAGGTCCAGCTCTTTAAAAATTATAAAATGAATGCATTATAAATCATTTTTGTCATAGTCACTTGCAAAAGCAAGTGTGTTTCAGGACAAACAACCTGTGGCATTTGTTTTTACGAAATATCCAGTTACAAATAACTATAAATTTTGTTGTACTTACCACAGAATACCTTGTAATACTCTCAAAATAATAAGGGCACTGTGCATAAAGCTGCATAACACCTTTATAAATCCCATATCTACATAACACCTTCATAATTCCCATAGCTACGTAACATCTTCATAAATGCCTTAGCTACATAACACCTTTATAAATCCCATAGCTACATAACACCTTTATAAATCCCATAGCTGCATAACACCTTCATATATGCCTTAGCTACGTATATACCACCTTCATAAATCCTATAGCCACATAACATCTTTATAAATCCCATAGCTACATAACCCCTTCATATATGCCTTAGCTACATAATGCCTTCATAAATCCCATAGCTACATAACACAAGGGTTTTTGCACTAAGCAACCCTAAAAAACATTTAATTATAACAGGACCTTCATGCATTTCCTCAGTTTTATGAGCTGGTATTTGAGTTCATGCTCTGTTTCCTGTTTTATATCTCTGTGTTTTCAGGACAGCATGATGTAAATAGGGCTCATGGCTGAGGTTAGATAGAGAACAGACCTGTCGCCTCCCTCCTCTACCCTCTCCTTCGCCCCATGATGCCTGCCAGGAGGCCTGTTGAACAGATGAGGCCTGCACGGCAGTGAACCCAACCTTCACTCCATCTTTTTACTCCCTGTTTGATTCTCTTTACCCTCTAGGAAGCTTTACCAAATGGAATAAAGCCTTCCTCAGAGCGCATCTTTCTTGGTAGCCTTCCGCCCGATCATCTGTTTGCTTTTAATGGTTCTTCCAATAAGCATAATCTTAGGATCAGTTTTTGGGAGGCTTATGGCTAAAATGACCATAAGCGCGATTTTCCACTATTGCTCAAAGTGTATTAGTAATGGTGTATTGAATTAAGAACAGATTTGATGTTGATCATTATTTATCCTGGATTTGAAGTTGTCCAAAGTTGAATAGTCTGTTACTTTAGAAACCAAAATAATAATAAACTTTTCAGTTTAATTTGTGTTCAGAATACTCAAACTGAAGTAGAAGCACCTGAAGGAGAAAGAAGATTAGCCTTTACGTGGAGATAAGCTACACATCATTGTATCATAAAAACACAGAATTAAGGTTTCGCAGCTAATCTTAGGAGTCTGCTTCAGTTCAAAAACAAAGAGGCCTCACATCTAAAACACCGAAAACATACTGGAAGGACAGAGGTGCCAACATCTACAGTGTAGCTGTAGTATTTGTGATTTGTTGATTTTTCAGATAAAACATCAGACAGACCAAACGCAAATAAATTCACCCTGAGTAAAAGCTTATTCACTGAAGGGGAAAGGACACAGGATGTGAAAGATGCGCTGCTGGCAGCGGTTGGTTTTGATTCTAGGTGATATTCAACCTGTGAATTCACAAGCCTTCATCTTGCCAGCCAATAGCAACCAAATGGGCGGGACTGTGGTCTGTTTGGTTGGTAAAAAATGGAAGAGCTGCTCATTATTAAGCATTAATATCAGACTTTTGCCTCTGTGTTTTCTTACAGTTACTTGGCGCACATGGTGTACATGGTGTACCCTGACATACACTTGGGGTTTTATCTTAAAATTAATTTTTTTTTCTCTCTGACTGCTAGGATTTTCTTGTTAGCAGTGTTTGCATCTGTGGACCTAAATCAATGGAATGATATGAAAGCAATGCAATGTACAACAGATTTTAGTTTTGTTTAAAATCTCTTGGAAGGTCCAGGACCACATCCTTTCTTGTTGGAAAGTATCTTATCTTCAGGACCCAAGTCTTTCCAGACACACTCACACACACACACACAAATCTGTGGAAGCGATTAGGAAAACGGGGCCATCTTTCTGCTCGCTTGTGAAAGTAAGCGAAGTATTACAGACATTTACAGAGACAGGCATGTTATTAAACTAATGACTTGAAGATGGTAGGATCAAGCAAAAAAAAAAAAAAAAAAGCTGTCTTCTTAGACACTCCATTTTTGAGTAATAAAAAGTGAAAAGTCAGAGCTTTCTCAGGCCTGAAACTCAACACCTACTGTTAGGCCACTTGTTAATGTGAATTAAAGGCTGACAGACTTGTAAAAGCAACAACGGAGACGAGCAGGAAAACAGCGCGCTAGCCAAAGTTCTGTCTTCACGATTATAAATCTTTTTTTTTTTTTCAGCTTCATACTTTGGATCATCAACACAGCTTAGCTAAGACTAAAGTAGTACACAATCAGTGAAAAGTCAAGAGAAAAGGATTTATATCATGGCTGCTGTCCAAAATCAGCATCCCATTCAGGCAGCTAAAGTCATGTCCTATACGTCGTTTGTTTAATTCAAATCCAGTACACTTTAACATAATTATAACATGTTTGGTAGCTACACGAGTGCAAACAGTGGTATCCCAAGAGGCTTTATAGGTTCAGAGTAATGACATTTCGCTCCAGTGTATACACGTTATATGGAGGAATGGCAATAAAAACACACTTTGTGAAGAAAAGTTGGGTAAATGAAGGAGCTGATACAAAGAAAAATAGTTTCCAATCAGCTACTTATTTCAATGAGTAACAAAGGAGTTACGAAAGCACCAACATATGACAATACTTAGGAAAAGTGTATCAAGATGTTGTTACATCACGATATCCATATCATCAAGTTATTGAAACAATATCATTTAAGTTCTTTACCTAATAATATCACTATTTGACATTTTTGTTTAGCTATGTGTGAAATTGACAGAACATCTACAATAACTTACTTTGAGCTTTTCGACATTTTGTAACTGTTATAACCCGGAACTGAAATGGATTTAATTGGCATTTGATGTCATACAATGCTATAATACATCCTGAAAAATTTCAAGTGGGTGAATACGAATGCAAGGTACTGTATAATAGCTAACACATGAAACATCTTGTTTATTTTGCACCACTTTTGCGATGCTGCTTTAGATGATTAGCCCTATACATGGCATGTAACAGTGAACATTACCTAGGTCAGAGCACTGCACCACACGCAGATGGCACTGGCATCTGAATGGACAAACGGGTCCAATGGGTACTTCAGGGGGAATCTCTTCCTTAGGTATGATGACAGATGGCCCTTCACCTGAAATTTGCTCATCCTCTGTCATGAAGTCCAGAAAGCCGGACTGACGGAAGGGCAGAGCCCAGCAGACGGACACCAGGAGCAGGGTAAGACAGGCCAACCTCATGCTGTCACTGACCTGGAGGGTGGAGGAAACAGGGCAAAGGTCAGAGATCAGGGGTTGAAAAAGCAGGAGCGGGTTTTGGAGCTCAAGGAGCTAAAGGAATTTAGGTGAACTGAGGGTTGGACAGATTTCTTGGCACATGTATGGTGTTACTAATGCAGAACAAAAGAGGATCAAAATGATCTTTTAGGAAAAGATACTGTTAGTATTATTGCTCATCTCAATCTTGCTGTAACTGTAACACGTGCAAATGCTCCTAAAATTGTATTTTAGTTAGGTTGAAACTAGGCTGAGTGGGAACCAAATCTACCCCAGTGTTGGAGATAGCAGTGTTACTTAAGCACTGTTAAACCCACAGCGATATTGAATTCTTGATTCTGATTGGTCAGAAGCTGTTAATTAATCATCACTAACAGCAGCTCTGACAGTAGACATCTTTAAATGCTTATATAACTATAAAACTATACAACTAAAGTATGTTTAGCTCTAATAAATTGGTAAAATGCTGTGGTATAAGAGGAATAAAACACTTCAAGATGTACTGTTAAAGTACAATAATCAATGGCAGGGTGGTGTGATGAAGCGGAGTGACTGTTACCACCCCAATGCTGATTATTTTCCTATAACAGCAAAGTGTTTTATTCCTTAAAAATTTAAGAAACGCCCCTTTAAATTATGTGCAGTTTAGCCCTCAAGGGTTTTAAGACTCTAACTGAACCCATTCCACCCAGTCATGGGGAATAAAATTGTCTTCACACTGCAGAGACTCCTGCCACAAACACACTTTGACACATACACACATATACTCACAAAAAAAGAAAGAAAAACACTTAACACACACACACACACACACACACACACACACACACACACACACACACACAAGTCTTGGGCAGGGCAACAGGCTCTTGAATGAAAGTAAAATTGCTGGGTAAGTAAATTCAAGGTTAAGTCAGCGCCAAACAATTTCACGTCTCTCATTCTTGCTTTTGGCACATGGTATAATTATGGTATGGCGAGCAAAAAAACTCTGAGATGGTGACCTCTGAGGGACTTAAGAGTTTGAATCTGACAAGCAAGCAGAAGCTCATACATTTGGATATGAGGTTTGAGATTTGCATATTAAAAAAAAAATGATCAGAAAATAAGTGAATAAAATGATAGAGCCAAATCTATTCAAGGATTTTAGGCCATGGATCCAAGAAAAATATCTTTGTCATCATGAAAAGGTCTAACATGACTCCAAATAGCTGACTTCATCAGTTGGATGAAAGTCTGAGTATCTCTATCATCCCTGAGAGAAAAACATATCGTGTACCAAACTCCCAAAAGTGATTGATAAATAGACCAGCAGTGCATCCCTTGACTCTTGATTTCTGCAACTTTACACTAGTGATACATATTGTATTATCCTACACAGGGTTACTGGGGAGCCTGGAGCCTATCCCAGGGAACTCGGGGCACGAGCTGGGGGACACCTTGGGCAGGGTGCCAACCCATCGCAGTATCCGCTTATTTATCGAAACTAAATGTTTCAGTGTTTTGAACTGAAATTTTATGGATAAAATTATGAACTACACATAAAGTGAGCTGTAAGTGTAGAAGATGAATTCTTGGTCAGCTTATCCTTCAAACCGTAGGCACTGTTGGCGCTGATTTATTAATTCAACAAATCAAAATGGCAAATTAAAGCATGACAAAACAGATTATATCCTTTGCACACATTTCACAATAGGATTTCACAAGATAAAACAATAAAACACAATATAATAGGATGTGCTGGATCAAGTGCTATTTTAGAAGCTGCTGATTAATGAGAGTAGAAGCCATACTGTTAAATTAAACCATATGTGCAGTGATTAATGTGATCATTACAACTAGGACCATTCATGCAGTAATATATTGGCAATACTTTGTGCTTGCCATCTTCTCATTCGTATATATATCATCATATTAGTCTTTTTTCTGTTGTTGTTTTTTAATTTTTTTTTTTTATTATTGTCTTTTGCTTACATCATATTACATTTCGCATTTGAGGGGGAAAAAATGTGATCTGGGTCCTCACTCTGCATTTTCTGTCCCAGATTTTTTTCTGTCTTAAAGGCAAGTGCTTGACACTATTAAACACTGCAATATGTTTCTCACTCGTCCAAAAAATGAGAAATTCTCAGCAGGCTGAAAGAACTCCTGCAGCTAGGATTACTTCAATGATCGTATTTGGAATACTTTATTCCAACCATCATATTAGTCAATAATCATCATATTAGTCTTAGCTTACACTTTTATATAATCTCTTGCTTCATTTAACCTCGGAGACCTGAACTAAATGCCGGTGATTTGCATCATCTGAATCGAAAGCCCAGAAAATCGGCATAAGCAGGTGCTTATGCGCAACTCTGAATACGAGGAACTGTCTTCACGTATACAGTAAACACTCTGACTCTGTTAAACTGTTACTTAATGCAACGCGTCTCTCGTTCATCCAGAAGAAAGAGAAATTCTCATTAGGCTGAAAGAACAAAACTCTGCCTGAAGCTAAAACTCTTTTTAATGGTCTTCACTCTCAAAGAGCAGGCCAGGACAGGACCGAAGAGCCTCGGGCTCTGTCCTACTCTGCTTTCTAAACAGAGTATTAGATTCCTGCCATGACCACCCACCCAGCTAAGACACGTTTTCATTTTTATTTATTTATTTTTTCTTCAGTGTTCAGCTCTGTTCTGTCAGTGAAGTGAAGACCATGACAAAGGCCAAAGAGCTCAAAGTGAAACCCTGTTTGTTAAAATGAAAAAGATGAAAGTTTGCTTTCCTATAAAATATGCTAATGGTGCAGGCAGGTTGTAACAGAGCTGCTCTGGGAATGAGATTAATCAGTGTAGCCAGATAGGTGTCAGGAGAGATCATCAATACTGTAGATGTGGATAAAAGTCTTTTCAGTTACCTGATTGAGCTTTGAATCTTAATTTCATCTCAACCTTTGTCTTAAAAATGGCACCTACCTGTTTTTGCATGTTCGTTTCCTAGCTGTTCGGACTGAAGTTTTTATTATAGCGTGGAACTGATTCACAGTAACACATAAAATGTCTTTACAGGGCATTTTATGTCTTGTCTTCTTGATCCTAGGAGTGGTTTTAGGGTGCGGTCACAAAGAGGCATGACATCAAAAAATTATTTACATGACTTGCTTTCTTGTCAGCTTTTTGTTTGTGTTTTTTTAGGCGCCAATGATCTGAAACACATTCCCCCCCCAAAAAAAACATTCGCTCCTGACTGGAAATAAGAGGGAAACCTAAAAACATATACTTTTCACTTGATCAAATTAAGTTTGTATTTTTACTAGCACATTATTGTACCTTAATTCATATATATATATATATATATATATATATATATATATATATATATATATATATATATATATTGATATATATATATATATATATATATATATATATATATATATATATATATATATATATATATATATATTGATATATATTGATATATTTTTTTACTGTTTATTTTATTTTTGACTACCTTTTTTTCTTAATTTCTAATTTTTTTTATTTAACTTTGAGCTGTATTTTAAATAATAATAATAATAATAATAATAATAATAATAATAATAATAATAATAATAATAGTCAGGTTAGTGCCTATGAGGCACCGAACTACAATACCCATCAGCCACTGCACATCACATGACCTGGTCACATGTCTCAATCAGCCTCACCTGTGTCTTGTTTTCACCCTGATTATCACCGGTATATAAGTTTCGGCACCTTTTTTATCAAGCTTTCGTTGTCGTGTTCCTGCTTCACTAAGTATACCACAGTTCATAGCTCATGTTCTGTATGTTCAGCCCTGTAGCTCCTGTTTGTGTTTCTTGTGTTCTCACTATTTTAGGTACTTGTTTGCACTTTCTTAATATAAAGTCTGCACTTGCATCCACTGCCTCTATTTAACATGACAATAATAATATACTAAACTAAAGGATAAATGGTAATGGGGTCAGTGGTTTGTATAAAACTGAACGAAACCCAATCCCTCTGCCTTTGTTTGTTTCAATTTGTAAACATTTGTCATGAGATCAGATCTGATCACCACATACACACTGGTCCAAACTAATTTCAGTTCCAACACAAAACCTGTCTTTGTTGGATACAGTAGAGTATTGTCCGTGTGGCTTAATGAGACTCGCGTTAGCAGGTCATTAAAACTGCATGAGGATGACGTTATCCAGAGAGAGCGAACACGGAATATTTTACTTTACTCCAACACTGCACAGTGTTAATAAGCAAATCCTGCCAGATCATTACACACCCTCAGAGCTAATGGAAACTGCTTCACTCCGGTGAACCCCTGGAGGCGACCTGTGTGCGCGTGTGTGCGTGTGTGTGTGTGTGTGTGTGTGTGTGTGTGTGTTCAGCCCAGCAGAGATGCACTGCTGGCTTTTTCCAGGCTTTGAAACAGTGCCTGGCTGAAAGCATCACCCCTGGCCTCCAATCTCTGAGAAAACGGATACGTGGCTCTTGAAACAGCTTGCCCTCATTTTGCCTTCGACTCTGCTCGTGTGTTTTTAGTTTTTGTCAGAGCAGGTTCTAGTCATGTCCTTAGGTGAGAATAAAATCAGTGAGAAAAGAGGGTATGGGGTTTACACTTCCTGTCTAAAACACAACCAAACACACACACACACACACACACACACACACACATTGCTTTTCCATTTTACAGTGTAAGCAATGTAGTCACAGGAAGCACAGTGCAATCTGCAGGAGATTAAAGACATGCGTTCTTAGCTATAGCTTCACTTTCTCCCCATAGCCACTAATTCAACATAGTGTTTGCGGTTAAACCACAGCGCTGCTGATGTCTCGATTCCGATTGGCTGTTGATTCGTTTTCCATAACAGCGGCTCAGACACAGGCTCACTCGAGTACATTATTGTTACTATAGTAATGACTTGATTGGGGAAAAAAAAACAACAACAACGAAGTGTAATCACCGATATGGTGACGTTTTCTATGACATTTATGGAAGGAGTCTCCAGTGTCAGCACTTTGTAACAGTCAGAGGTGATGCTGTAATTTTAAGGGGTTTATGAGGAGTTTATGAGGAGTTTATGAGTTTATCCTGAGGTTTCTCAGTAACATGACAAGTTTCTTTGTCTTATGTGTATAGCTGCGAGTTATACGTGGATGTTCCACAACATTTCATGTAACTAAAATAGTAATAATAATAAATGGATTAAAAAAAAATGGATAAAAAAAAAAGAAGAAGAAGAAAACAGTTCGGGACAGTACCTCCCAGTTGTTGATTATTTTCCTATAAAGGTTTTATTCCTACATGTTACTATATAATTTTATGTAATGATAATGTTGCTGTTTAAGTTTGATGTAATTATAGTTGCTGTACTATTTTTATATGCACCCTGAAGGCTCCTAACAAGTCTGTTCCTTGACTTTTCTGATGAACTTTTTTTTTTTTTTTTTTTCTGATGAAAGGTTTATTGTTGAGATTAGCTGTGCGTGTGTAATACAGGAAGAAACGAGACACCGTTTCTACCTTTCTATCCTGAATAAAAATACAAAGTAAGTCGTGGATTTCGCTCTGAAACATAAATCTTCATTCTTTGGAAACCAGTGGAGCAGAATAAATTCAGGAGATTTAGGGTTTGTAGGCATTTATCAATTGTGTTAGCATTCCCAATTATTGTACATGATTTTTTTTTTTTTTTAAGCTAGAATTTATGCTAGTTACCTCAACAATACACGAGGGAAGCGGGAGTGAGTGTCTTAGCGACTGAAAGTTGTATTTAGCTTGTTTTATACTTTAGCTAACTGAACTAGCTGACAGTACTGTTACTAAATCCTGTACCGTTAGCTAGCTAAAGCATCTAACTAGCCAGTTTTACATTTTCTTGTTTGGTACACTCTAGGCTTCTTGACTATTCAAATTTCAAAAGAAAAGAAATTGAATATGATATATTATATTATGTTTGTCCAGAAATGTAGCGTTAGAGTCAAAGGGTCATTGAAAGCTATGAACCGGAAGGTGGATGATTTGGAGTTTACATACAGGAGTCTTCAAGTATGACGAAGGAAAGCATTAGCAATCGTATATGCACACAGTTCACACACATATTTTACTAGCCAGCTAGCTAACTTTAGCTGAACAGGATTTCTGTGAGACTTATTTCTGTCATATTCAGAAATGTTCTTACTCTAATGTTCATACACCACTGCTAATGCTAGTTAGCTAACATAAGCTAACCAGACCACATTTTTTTTTTTTCAAGTCATACAGTATTCTTAGATGCTAATACTCTTGATTGCTAATGTTGTATTGCTAATAGATATATGCTAAAATAAGCTAACCGGTCAACATTTTTACGGGTATTTTAAGTCATGTTCACAAATGCTCATAATCTCACAGAAAATGCTAACTATCTAGCTAACAGTTTCAATTTCTGGCAGATTTTCTGCATAACTTGCTAACATCGGCTCAGCTGACGAGATTTCTGTGAGATTTATTTTAGTCATCTTCGTAGATGTTCATAATCTTCGCTGCTAATGCTAGCTAGTTAGCCAAAACAAAAACTAACCAGACATTTCTAAGGGTATTTTTTTTTTTAAGTCATATTCATAGACGTTTCTAATCTTCACTGATGTTGATAACTCTGTAGCTAACATGGAACTTCTGTGAGGGTTTTTTTTTCTTTTTGAGTCATATTCCTGCTAATGCTAACCAGCTAGAGTACACCAGCTAACCTGACTGATTCATTTTGAACACATTTTGCTAGACACTTTTGGTATTGAACATAAGAATGTAGTGTATGAGTAGCTACAAATGAATTATTTGTTTTGAATGAATGAGGTTTTTTTTTTTTTTTTTTTGCAGAAACTGGAGATGAAAAATCAGGAAAATACGGTTTTGGCCTTGTCTCTGACTGGGGGGGGGGGGGGACGGGGGCGGGGGAGGGGGGGGGGGTGACGGCGGCGGGGGAGGGGGGGGGGTTGTGAGAGGCAGCAATATAATGCAATTTTGGACCAACGTGGGATGGGAAATACCATAAACCTCACACCTCCTGTTGCACCATTTTATCCAGATTTTTTTTTTTAGCTTTGACTATCAGTGGATGGGTATCTGGATGAGGGAAAAACTGGCTTACGTCCAGATAACCGCCAGTATCACTACACCTGCTTGGACCTGCATGAAAATAAATCAGGAAATTACTTGCAGTCCTGGTGGTTCAATCACCTCAAGCCCACCAAGTGAAAATAAAATGAAGACTTTCCCACAAAGCTTCAGATAATTCCATCTCTTGAGATCCACAGAAAAGGGGAAAAAAAGCCACAGCATGCTGTTTAATAGTGAAAACATTCGGCGTGTTTACGGTCAGTTTGAGAGAAAGTATGTGTATGGTTAAGCCACATCACAACCATTCCATTTACATTAAATCGACCTGATGTGTTAACTTTGGGTTTGGGTCTAGCAATGGAAATTCTAGCTATAAACTCCAGACGGGACGGGAATGGGAATTGGGAAATCAGGATGATAGCCAGTGTCCAGCGTGGCTCTTCTTCACCGTGTCTCGCCTCTGGGACTGCCCAGTAACATGATCTGCTGCAGGAACTGAATAACAGGGTTTATTAAGAGCAGCATCAAGACACAAAACGTTCCCATTTGCTGCTGTTAAAGCTGCACTTCCAAATTTGGGAAGTACTGTAAAGCCCTAAATGCCACTGTATATTCGTCTGGACCCCTGTCTCCCCCCTCCGCTTCCTCCTCCCCCTCTCGTTGCCTAACTCTGGTTGTGTTTTGAGTTAGTTGGGAATTTTGGTGGGGGTTTGAAGGGAAGTGCTCGGTCGGCTCAGCCTGTGCTCGGAAGGAAACCTGTGTCATTAAAGTATTTATGAGACCATGGTGCCAGGGAGTCATCTCTTTCTCTACCTCACACTTTTTTATTTTTATTTATTTATTTTTTATTTCAATATGTACATACATACATACACATAAGTCTAGTGAAACACCTGGGAGCTGTAAGGAAGATTTCAGACACACGAACAGACTGAAACTTTATCTCTGTCCTGAAAGGAAAAGAAATCCCAGTGTCTCCGTTGTCTCCAAACTTGCCAAGAAATCTGGGATATAAGGACTAAATTAAGAGATGAGAAAGTAGCAGAAGCCGAGTTAATGGTGTTTCCACCAAAAGCCCGATTCCTTACGAAAATGAAGCATACTTAAGTGCATAAATAGTATGGAAGACTTTCACAAGTACATTCCAGTGGCGCCATAAGATACTTTTCTGTATTTCGTATCAAATTTTTCAAGTAGTACCTTTTATATTATACTGCATGGATCTGCACTTGAATACACGTATTGCTTAACATGCTTAAGTATACTTAAACTAAAGTATGTTTAACTGGCATGTCAACTTATTTGTATTTAAAAAGACATTTAAATTGTATTGTAGTATATCAGAGATGTGCAGTTCAATTACTATTTCTCAACATACTAAAAGCATGATTTAAAATGCACTTAAGTGTGTTTTAGTTGCGGTCACCTGTAAGTAGTACTAAAGTGTATGTGATATGTCAATCATTATATTTATAATTTACATTATATTATAGTATAATATAACGTTGTATATTTAACCGTAGCTTAATTATCCTTTAAGTTCTTTCAAAATAATACATTTAGTACATCTATATACGTGTTAACACTGTGAGTGTGTACTTTTGATATTGAATATACTTTGTAAAAGTACATTTAAGTACAGTTGTCTTTAACAAGGGTCTGGTTAGTCGTGGAGGGCCGGAGTCCCGGGGTTTGATGATTTCTCTCATCAAACACACCTGATTCAGGAGCAGCAGGTTGTTACTGAGTTCGTTAGCTGTGTCAGAGCAGAGGAAGAAGATCTCCACATCTTTTTTTTTTTTTTCACGACACCAGGCCTCCAGGCGAGGAATTCAAGCACTTTTACGACTATAGAGGATCTCAACAGTGGCTTGCTCATTTCTTTCTTTCTCTCTCTCACACACACTCACACACAAACACACCGTGTCTGAAAACATAAACGGTGAACATAAACACTGTTTTATCAGTGTAACGAATATTAAAAAAAAAAAAAAAAAAAAAAACAGGTTAGGAATGGTGGAAAGTGGGAAATGTGTGATAAATTCAGCAGAAATTCAATGACACATCAAATGAGATATGCAAAAAGCAGCACCACACCCCCCTTATAAACTAACTATCTCTCTCTCTCTCTCTCTCTCTCTCTCTCTCACACACACACACACACACACACACACACACACACACTGCATGGCTTCACTTTTCAAAATGCTAACAATAGTCATACATCAAGCAACTTGGCCCCACACACACACACACACACACACACACACACACACACACACACACACACACACACACAGTAGTTTCGCTTTGAGTACGCATGAGTAAGTCTTGATGTGCAAACTCTACACTAACACAACTAGCACCAAAAAACTTTTCCTCAACCCCCAAAGTGTTTTATGGCAAGCATAGAAAGTGTTCATGTGTTCCCAGGAAGTGTAAATGATCCCGAATCCGAGAGGAATCCACAAACCAAATTCTTTTGCGTTTTGTGTAGGAGAAAAGGGAGAGAAAGTGTATCCTACCTGTGCCTTTGCAGGAACTGGAGAGAAAGACGACCACCCGAAAATCCAGAGAGGGATGGAGGGAAGCTGCAGCGCGGCAGGCCAAAGAGCTGATCACTGTGAGAATGCGTGCAGCCAAGAGAAAGCAGGTGTGCTGTAGCAGGGGAGGAGGGGACGAGATCGAGAGAGGAGCAAGCCGAGAGAGAGAAGGAGGGAGAGAGGGAGAAGGGGGGAAAAAAAAGGAGGGAGGGGTTGGTTTCTGAGTCCCTCTCGAATTAGATAATTGGCGGAGAACTTTCCTCGCATGCACTTCCCGAAAGAAGTTGGATGACGAGAGACAGGGAACAGGAGAGGAGGATAGAGAGAGAGAGAGAGAGAGAGAGAGAGGCTGGATATCTGTCACACTGTGTCATCTGGTAATGACATGAGTGCAGAGACGTTCAACACATTGAAGTTGGCTATCTCTCTCTCTCTCTCTCTCTCTCTCTCTCTCTCTCTCTCTTTTAGTGCTTTCTCTATAGTGGAAACTTTCCCTCCTTTCTGCCCACTATGCTTTTGTTTCTCTGACAGACGTTCACTGGACCATACACTAGTTTCTCACACACACACAGGCCCTGATCCTTATGAGTGTGTGTGTGTGTGTGTGTGTGTGTTTACATGGAGAGGCTTTCAGTGTGAAAATGGGGTGACTGGAGGTGATGAGGGAGGAGAAAACTAGCTTTCACTCAACCTAAGCCACGGTTCTGACTTACGTTACTTCGGTTCACCCTTTCTTTTGTCCTTGCTGCCTCTTTCTGCTGTATATTTCCAAGCAGGTTAAAAGGTTAGGACAATGTAGTTCGATTCAGTCGACTTGGATCCTCTGTGTAAAATTGTGAAAACGGCCCGAGTGATGCGTTGCGATCCCTTAAACTTTTAGCTTATTACATATTTATTCATCGCAAAGCATTTTACTGAATAACTGCTATGAGTCAACAGGAAAAGTGTACAGTTGATGGAGGGAGGAATGGGAAGTTTTCAGGTACTGGAAGATTTAAGGGTTAAAATGTGAATGTAATATGTATAAGATTCCTATGTAAGGAATAAAACATAACGTGGCACGCTGTTATAGGAAAATAATCAATGGGGTCATGTAATGAAGCGGAGTTATTGCTACCGTCCCAAAGTACCACAGCAATTTGCCAATGACTAAAATTTCATACTAATTGAAGAACAACATAGACTTAAGACACATTTTTACTCTTTGGCCTTCCCTGGGTATCAACTTGTTGATTAGTAACTGGTATCTTTTATTTTTTTTTATTTTACTTCATTGTATATTTTACTGTATTTTATAATTGTTTCTGTACAGCACTTTGGTCAGTGTAAGCTGAATTTACATGTGCTTTATAAATAAAATGTACTTACTTACCTCCTTACTTACTTTTTAATAACTTATAGTTACGTTTCATGCTGTTGAACGTCCGTGAAAACAAGTTAGTTACTGTTCTCCTTTACTTTATAGCGGCTATAAACATTCATTCCCTCACTAGCCTCTCTTTCTCCTTCTCGAAGTTAATAAAAATGCAGCTTGTCATGTTACAGAGAAACCACAAAGAGGTCCTGAAGATGTCTGAAAACTTAAAGTTGCAGCTTTACCCATGTTACAAAGTGCTGACACTGGAGACTCCTTCCATCCATCCCTCCATCCATTCGTTTTCCATCCCGCTTATCCTACACGAGGTCGTGGTGAGCCTGGAGCCTATCCCAGGGGAGTCGGGGCACAAGCCGGGGGACACCCTGGACGGGGTGCCAACCCATCGCAGGGCACAATCACGCACACATTCACACACTGCGGACAATTTGGGGATGCCAATCAGCCTACAGCGCATGTCTTTGGACTGGGGGAGGAAACCGGAGTACCCGGAGGAAACCCCCAAAGCACTGGGAGAACATGCAAATTTCAGACATACAGGGCAGAGGCAGGAATCGAACCCCCAACACCAAACCTGCTAACCACTGAGCCACCGTGCCCCCCCGGAGACTCCTTCTGTAAATGCTAACTCAACATCAATGCATTCAGATTTTAAAAAATAAAAATAAAAAAACAACTAGCTGACATTGGCTGAGACCTGACAGGATTTATTTCAGTCATAACTTTACAAACGATCCTAACGCTAGCTAGTTAGCTTACATAAGTCACATTTACATATACTTGCATTTAGTTTTGGTCTTGAAGCAGCGACGTAAGCAGTTTTTTTCCCTTTCTGTAGCGTAGCTGATGTATTTCTACAAACTTCTATCATCGGCTATCCTACTGTGCATAACAAGATAAAGTTACGAGTGAAATAAGTCATTCTTCTTCACATCATGTATGCAGTGTACATGTGTCCATATTTACAATTCTGCACTTTTCTTACTAATTCCACTGTAAATCTGCTTGAACATGCATAACTGAGTAACTCTTCAGAAATTTCCAGCAAGGTTAAACTGGATAGCCAACTTGTCTAGCTAATATATTTAACTGACTGTTGCTAAGGAACATGTACAGCTAGCTAGCTAGTCAAGTAATCTTGCTAGTTTACATTTCCATGATATCAATGCCGGGTGCTTCGTATCATGTGAAAGAAGTAGAGCTCCCCAAACTCCTGGAGAAAACTGACATGATCTCATTTACCTGTTGCTAACATGGTCACACTTATATCTCTCATTAGCAGCATTAGCATTTTGTCCGGGGGTAAACTCTACATCTATTTCAGCTCAGTGAGTGGAGAGTGGGAGGATGTTAGCGTTAGCTCTCTGGAGGTTACAGATGGTGACCTGCTTATCCTCTTTGCTGAATTCCAGAGTCCAGCCTGCGAACGTTATGCGTTTCGCAGAGCATTTGGAGCTCCGTTCGAGAGGGACATGGTATAAATGATAACACCGTATACTCCTGTTATTACTGTAGCTTTTAATTTTATCCACAGCTTTCGAGTTGGAAATTTACGACACCTTTTCTGGGACGTATCGCGTGTGACATACAACGTGGTTCAATTCCATATCGACATAAATACTGTATATTTACACACATACACACAGCATATCACTGTTTTTAATTAATTTATATCCACCTAAAAATGTAGATAGTAAGCTTTCACTTTAGCTGCAGAAATAATGTAAATAATTGTACAGACAATACATTGAGTAATAAGGAATACAACACTTCAGGAGGTGCTGTCATAGGAAAATAATCAGTGACAGTGTGACACAATGAAGAGGCGTTACTGTTACCACCGCAGAGTTGATTATTCTCTAATAACACCACATCGAAGTGTTTTATCCCTCTTATATGACATCAATTTGCCAATGATAACATTGTATTTCTGAAAGATGGTCCCGGTGTACATTTTATCCGTTTAGAGTTTCATTTAATGTTGTTTAACAGGCTAGTTCCTATTCTCACTTACATTATAGCAGCTATAGCAGCATTAGCCTCTCTTCTTTCGCTTTTAAGTTAATAAGACAAAAGTACACAGCTCATCACGAAGACTTTCCTGTGTCGGGAAAAAATTTACTGACACTGGAGACTCCTTACGTAAATGATAAATAATAAAATCTAAATGAATTCCAAATAAATTTTCTTTTTAAGATTTCTGGCTTTAACATGCTTGTATTCTGGAGATGGAGTTATGAAGCCTGAAATGCAAAATGACAAAGCTAAATGTTCAGCGCTCTAAACAGATAAACTGTTGACGATCTGCAACCAGATAAAGCTCTGGTTCTAATATTCCCAGCTCGCTATTGAATTCTGGACACTGTTGTTTTTGTTTTTTTTTTTCTTTTAATTGTTTATTTTCGAAGCACTGGCGACGGAAACAGTTACTCAGTGTAGGAGGACAAAAAGTTCCCACAATGTTCCCACATAAATATATATATATATATATATATAAAATAAAAACCAGATTCTAGTAGAATTCTTACGAACACTTCTAACAACTACTACACTAAAAGTTTTCTGTGCACATACAAGCTGAAAAGAGAAAGGTTTTTGAAATTATTCAGGCCTTCTATAATACTTTATGTTTAAGTTTAATACTATACATCTACAATCAGTGGGGGCATGGTGGCTTAATGGCAGCTCCGGGGTTGGGGGTTGGGGGTTCGATTCCCACCTCCGCCCTGTGTGTGTGGAGTTTGCTTGTTCTCCCTGTGTTTCAGGGGCTCCTTCTGGGTACTCCAGTTTCATCCCCCTGTCCAAAGACATGCGTTGTAGGCTGATTGGCATCTCTAAATTGTCTTTAATGTGTGTTTGTGCCCTGCGATGGGTTGGCACCCAGTCCAGGGTGTCCCCTGCCTTGTGCCCTTAGTCCCCTGGGATAAGCTCCAGGCCCCCCTGCGACCCTGTGTAGGATAAGCGGTAAAGAAAATGGACGGATGGATGGATTTACAAGCAATATTTTATTATTTACTTTAGATCTATAGGCTGGTCATATAACATTTTCACAATTTTTTTTTTTGCTGTTTCATAATGCACAGACCTGGGATTTATAGTTAAAATGATACTATACATGGCCTGGTTTGCCAAAATAATCTACAATTGCAATGTTAACATGGTAACTGGTATAGAGAGAGAGAGATTCTGAATCTTGCTTGACCATTTACTGCTCCGTTTTTGGAACTTGTCTCCCCATGCCATTCCCTACGAGAAGTGGTAGTCATGTGTACATTTGTTAACATGTCAAAACACAGTAAAATTATGTTTATACCGTTGTTTAGCAATTTACGACTCAGTAATTTTGCCAAAGTGGTCAATTTGCTGCCTACTCACAGTCCACTGTGCCATGTGCAAAACGAACACACTCTAATTAAACTGTGATGTATACGGTATGATGCTTGCAACATATTTTATTTATTTTATTCCAGATACGTAGAGCTGAACTTAAGCAGAACAAAGCTACGGTTACAGTTAAGTCAAACTGTTTGCCCCTGTTTGTTCATTTTCACAAACGTTTGTGTGGGATTTTAAATGTGTCACTGTTATAAATAATGTAATGATATACTACGGATGTTTCCCGAGGTACCTATTTAGCAGGCCTGTATCTAAACAGTCAAAGTCAGTGGTAATTATATGTGAGGAAGATTTAATCCTGAATGGATTGCAGATGATACAGGTACATGAAAAAAACAAACAAGCAAAGAAAAAAACACCCCGTGCTTTAAAGAGTCTTTTCAAAGGAGTCGTTTCTAAACCCTGCTTAAAGTGAAGCACTTTGCCAGCAGCTAAATGCACACAGCATGTATAAGCAAAGAGCAAACTCGAATGGCACAGTGAATTAAATGCATGTGCGTTTAATTGCAAGAGAAGAAAAGGCAAGTATAGTCTTGCTACTGCCAGCATGTCTGTAACTACAATCAATCTTTCAGAAAATGGGCTCGCTCATCCTTCAGAGTCACGTCTACTCTGCTTTTTATGATATGCTTTCTTCCGTTGTCGTGTCTCTTGCCTGGGAATACTCTCAGCTACGCTTTGTGATTGAAACGTTCCAGTAAAATCTTCAGCGTCCATGAACAGTATGCAACACTGACCCTGGGTCAAAATATTATTTTCTCCCATGTGCTAATTCCCACCCACAAGCTAGCTCCTGTTCACTACAACGCTACATCTGTTCACGTCGAAGAGCAATGTAACACACTCGGAGGAAAGCTCTGTCTGCCCTCTTCCGCATACATGAGCTCAGAGATGACGACGATTGGCAGGTGTCACTGTGATTGACAGTAGAGCATACAGTAATGCCATCTCTCCCATCCAGCAAGTGTGACCAATGGCTGTGGCATTGTTAGGATTCGATCTCCCAATGTTAGGAGAAATACTGTTCTGTTGCGCCACTCGAGAGTCATATTGTCTTTTGTGCTGAGACAAAATGTCTAAAAAAATTTTTTTTTAAAACCTAAGTATTGGTAGCATTGCTGTCTCACAGCTCCAGAGTCACTGGTTCAGTCCTGAGTTTGGGTTACTGTCTGTGTGGAGTTTGGCATCTTCTGGTTTTCTTTTACCTTCCAAAAACATGCCAGTAGGTGGATTGGATAAGCTAAATTGCTCCAGCTGTGAATGAATGTGTGTATGGTGATGAGCTGGCATCCCATCCAGGAAGTGTTCCCACCTCACACCCAGTGTTCCCAGGATAAAGAGCTTACTGAAAAATGAACGAAAAGATCATTTAACAAACATTCAACTAACTGAACAAAAGTGTAACCAGAGACAATTAGGGTTAGGGTAGAACACGTCTTTATTGTGGTACTCCCAGTACTCACAGTTCACGACTGTGGTCAGTCAAAGCCCCGTGTTGGCAGATCCATTACCTGAAAACAGACAGGCTGACTCAACATCGTAAACCAACCAGAACAAGCAATAAACAGAAACTAACCTTATGTCCAAACTGTACCCTACTGACTACAAGTAATACAGCTACCATGTTGAGTGTTACACATCGCTACATTCATATTTCAAGCAGTGGCCTGTCTCTGCTGAATACTGACAAGACTAATTATGTGGAACATGTGTGAGCAAACAAGACCCAGGTGCTAGGAATGATCTGGGCAGAACTGGGGCAGGAATTGAGGTCAACAGGAAGCTGAACCATGGAGACAATTTGACAAAATGCAAAGGAAATTCTTAGCATGCTAGTAAAGTGTGTACCTATTGGCATTTTTAATAATGCTAGTTTCATGGATATAAAACTACCCTAAAGAGTTCTCACTTGGTTCCTCTGAGGGAGCCTTTATAGGTTCTGTGTAAAAACCCTACATAAAAAAAACGGTTCCCCTACCAGAGAGATTTCCAAGCAGAACCAATTTAGTGAGATAAGAACCCATAACTATCCAAAGAGCCCTTGAGGAACTCAAAGTGTAATTGGTCTTGAGTGATACGACGCCTAGTATAAGTATTCACGCTATTTGAACTTTTACACTTTTGGTCATGGTAGAACCTGAAACTGAAATGGTCTTAATTGGGATTATATGTAAAAAAAACAAAAAAAACAAAAAAAAACAAACAAACAAACAAAAAAAACAATATACAGTATATTGCTATAAAAATATAGCAACATTTTTGACAAAAGAAAAATGTAAAAGTTGTGATTGCACAAGTATTCATACCCATTGCTGCGAAACCCCTAAATTAGTTCCAGTGGAACCAGTTGCCATCTGAAGTTTCAATATTATGCTGTCAGGATTCTCTATAAAAAAAACAACTGTTTCTGGAAGAACACAGAGTTTGTTAGAAAATATATCTAAACAAATAGCATCATGCAGCCCAAGAAGCAATCAAAACAAGTCCAGGACAAAGTACCGGAAAAGTATAAATCATCAGGATATGGCACAACCGCGACTTTGTCTAGATGAGACTGTCCACCAAAAGTCAGTGACTTGGTAAAGAGGGAATTAGTCAGAGGAGCAAGCATGAAGCCATGTCTAATTCTGAATATGATGCTCCCACCACCATGCTTCACGGCAGTGATAGATGGTGTTTTCACAGTGATGAGAACTGTTGGGTTCCCACCCATCATATTTTTAATGCACTGCATAACGACAATGAACAGAAATATTACAGAGCTCGAGGCAGCAGAAGTGGTTTTGGTGTTACATCTAAGCAATGCTTTTACTACACCTGCAATTACAGTAAGTAAGTGTCATTTACGGGATGTGAAGAGAGCTATTATAAATACATAGCCTGTCAGTAGGAACGTTATACCTGTATAATCTAAACTCATTTCCTGTGGGGGGAAAAAAATCTCAGTCATTTATTGTGTGAGCACATCGTGTAGGAGCCCGTAACCACACAGTGTGAGTCTGCAACTCGGACTGCTGACTCAATTGCTGTAAACAATCTGGATGCAATTTAGAAGTAAAGAACTGGTCGTTGGCTGATGTGGCTGTGTCTGCTTAAGGTTTGGCACTGCTTCTGATCTGATGGCTGGTTTCTCAACACACACACACACACACACACACACACACACACACACAAGCTAATTTGTATGAAGAGTTTATAATTAAGGTCAAGGGTGAGCAGTTGCAGCCTTTCTTCCAACTTAATTTACACAAACTCCACCAACGTTGTTCTAACTCATAATAAATGGACTAAGAACATACAATCATTGTTATGGTGAAGGTTTCTGGGAGGAGACATTTAAGTCTGCCGAAACAAGGAAAGTCAATCTTATTAACATCAAGAGAGAGAAAAACAGAGACTGGTGAGGGAATGACTGTTTATAACTAGTGATAACAGGAACTAACTTGTTTTGCAGACTTTCTAAAACATTACATTAAAATAAATGGACGAAAAAGTATCATGTCATTCTGTAATTTAAAAAAAATTGCAATCATTGGTAAATTGCTGCGGTGTAAGAGGAATAAAACACTTCAGGATGTGTTGTTATTGGAAAACTTTTTAGGTGATAACAGTAACTCTGTTTTCTGTCAGGCTGCATCACACCAATATCCTATACCCAGCATTCTCCCATGTCTTTTATTCCTTACTTAACTAACAAAGTATGTTAACACATGTATTAACTGATGTTTGTTTAAATGTTAAATTGTGAAATTGACAAATTTAATACACAGATGCATTGACTAAAGTGTATTCAATCCATGAGTAAAAATAAAGTCCACAGAAATGAGCATAAAATGATAGCATCCTCCTAAATGTTGAGCATTTATTGAACTTTAGTCTCCAGGTATAAATATCATAACTTGCTTCAGAGTCAATTCTGAATTTTTCCTAGGTACCAACTGCAAATATGTTCATTAAGATGTTGTTCATTGTGGGTTTCATTTCGCTCATTATGAGCATTGGTTGATTATTTAAAAACTACATCCATAAATGAAGTGTTAGTTAATTTGTTCATGTAGAATTGTGTATCAATGCAGATGTTATCCTGGCTAACATGTTCATGTTAACCAACATGTTAAATAATATTCGTTAAGGGAAGACTACTGTAAAACGTCACCAGGATTCTTATGATTTTTGCCTTAGACCGGCTCAGGTTTCCTATGAGGCCAGAAGAGAGGCACGTTTTCCATGACTGGGCTTCATGAAGCTGTGGCCAGGTTTAGATCTGTTAGATCCATCAGGACGTTTGTGAAATGACCTGTAGCAAAGGCCAAACTCTGCAGCAAAGAATTTAAAATCTGATATTCGCCACCTGTTGAAGCACAGAGGAAGAAAGGAAAAGACAGAACACGTAAGCCAAAGAATCAGGTTGTGCGAGAACGGTGGAAGTATGACTGGAGTGAACAGCATTTACTGTGTTCACCTTATCAATCCCGGTGCCATCAGTGTATCGCTCCTTCCTCATACACGACCGCTCCTAATCTGGCCTTCTGGATTTTCATTGATCACACATGGACAATGTTTAACTCTCACAGCAGTAGCCTGATAAACCATTACGACAAAATAAAAGCAGCTATGTGATTAGTGGTATGAGGAAACCAGATCTGCGTAAACTCTCGGGTTTGAAGGTCACAGTGGTCACATGAAGAAAGAAAAAAAAAAGACCCCACAAATTTTCACACATTTAAAAAATTCATTGGGCTGTAGTAAATGATCATGGCACATGCAAGGATGGCGTGTTTTAAAAACATGGAGACTCGGATATAAGTACGCGCAGTGGCACCTTCTCTATAGGAGCAGTGATGCAGAGCCCCATTATATATTATACATCATTATTCGACAGATATCCTAGATGTTGAGCAACCATGGGGCAGCCTGTGCACTTCCCCACTTAGCTTCTATAGTGTTATTATTGCACCTCATGGTCAAAAAATGCGAACAAAAACAAGCTCTAATAAAGGTCCACTGGGGGCGAGAATCATGTTGCCCCATGCTCGGGGTAGAATCAGCGGACAGGGAAGTTAATGACGTCTTCGATTAAATTGGTGTGATGCATGTTTTATTTCTTTTTCTCTTAGCAATGTGCCAACAGTTATTCCATCCATCCATTTTCTATACGGCTTATCCTACACAGTGTTGAAGGGAGCCTGGAGCTTCTCCCAGGGGACTCAAAGGCACAAAGGGGGTTCACAACCCATCGGTCACACATTCGCACAACCATTCACACACTACAGACAATTTGGAAATGCCAATCAGCCTACAACTCATGTCTTTGGACTGGGGGAGGAAACCGAAGTACCCGGAGGAAAGCACTGAGGCATGGGGAGAAGATGCAAACTCCACGCACACAGGGTGGAGGCGGGAACTGAACCCCCAAACCTGGAGGAGGCAAACGTGCTAACCACTAAGCCACCGTGCCCCCTGCCAACAATAATAATAATAATAAGAAGAAGAAAAATACTTTTTGATCCATTTATAGTTAAATGTTGTGGAACATCCATGAAACAAGGTAGTTCCTATTTTACTTACTGTGTGTTACAGCAGCTATAAACAGTCGTTCTCTCACCAGCCTCTCTTTGTTCCTCTCTCTTGAAGTTAATAAGGCAGAAAAAAATGGAGCTTTGCCGAAAACCAAACCAAAGCAAACCAAAAACTCATCTGTCCTGAAGAGATTCCTGTGTCTGTAAAGTTATAGCTTTACCTCTGACTGTTAAAAAGCTGTGACACTGGAGACTTCTTCCATAAATGTTAAATACACATCTCCTCAATGAAAACACACTATACTTATAACAGTTGGTACTATACAAACAATTACTTATTGTAACAAGCATGTCAATTATACAACTGATTTGGAGCCGCACTGCTGTCAGAGCTTCTGTTATAGAAAATTAATCAACACCTTCTGACCAATCAGAATTGCTATATACAGTGTATAAAGTACAGTGTATTGTTGTTGTTGTTGTTGTTTTTTTATCTACTATGAATTATTCAGTAATTACAGTGAAACTAACAGGAAAAGGTTTGTAGTTAATAGACAGATGAATGTAAGCTTGGATATTAATAGGAGATGAATAGAGCAGAAGGTTAGATTGGTATACATGGTTTAAATGGGCCTTTATTTATGCTGTACACATTCCTGTTCCAGACCACACAAATGGAGACTTGTAGCAGTGTATTGGATATTTTGTGTCTGCTGTATTCTACTGAATGACATTAGTTTCATTATGTGCCTGATGTATTGTATTCTTTATCATGGGTTTGTCCTTACTGTTGCAATAGATTATGACTCACTATTTCCCAGAAATGTTACAGCTCCAGGAGAAAAACAAAAAGAATGAAATTCCAGGGAAATAGTGGCAGAATAAAGACTTGCAGAATATAATAGAGAAAATTGTTTACAGTGGGGGGGTAAAAAGTATCTGATCCCCTGCTGATTTTGTACGTTTGCCCACTGACAAAGAAATGATCAGTCTATAATTTTAATGGTAGGTGTATTTTAACCGTGAGAGACAGAATAACAACAAAAAAATCCAGAAAAACGCATTTGAATAAAGAGAGGATCTGCAAAGAGGAGTGGGACAAAATCCCTCCTGAGATGTGTGCAAACCTGGTGGCCAACTACAAGAAACGTCTTACCTCTGTGATTGCCAACAAGGGTTTTGCCACCAAGTACTAAGTCGAAGGGGTCAAATACTTATTTCCCCTCATTAAAATGCAAATCAATTTATAACTTTTTTGAAATGCGTTTTTCTGGATTTTTTTTGTTGTTATTCTGTCTCTCACTGTTAAAATACACCTACCATTAAAATTATAGACTGATCATTTCTTTGTCAGTGGGCAAACGTACAAAATCAGCAGGGGATCAGATACTTTTTCCCCTTACTGTACATAGAGTTTACCATGCTGTGATTGAGGGCGGGACACAAGTGTGTAAACTCAGCATGTGTTTTATTCTGAGAAATCCAAGAATCATCATCATAGTCCATTGCGTGGATCAACACACAAGCAAGCAGCAACAAACTAAGATTATCCATGATCGAAAAATGGGAAAACAGGTGAGGGTAGACCAAAGTTTAGTTTAGTTTAGTTTAGTTTAGTTTATTTATATAGCACAATACAACAACAGTCGTTGACCATAGTGCTGTACAAGAAATTATAACATCAAATTAATAAAACACCAATCAAAACAATAAAACAACATAAAAGTAATATGATACAGGAGGTAGTACATACAGAGGAAAAAAACGTGCTCAGGACGATTCAGATGTTATAAGCCTTATCTAAAAGGTGAGTTTTAAGTTGTACTTTAATCAGAGATTCTGAAGAGATTATCCTAATAGACAAAGGTAGGCTATTCCACAATTTGGGGCCGACTATGGCAAAAGCCCGGTCTCCCTATCTTTTTAACCTTGATCTTGGAACCTTTAACAGTTTCTGATTTGATTACCTTAAACATCTCACAGATATGTTAACAGTCACAAGTTCAGATAAATAAGATGGTGCCAGACCGTTTAAGACCTTAAAAACAAAGGGTAAAATCTTAAACTCTACTCTAAAATGAACCGGCAACCAACGCAAAGAGAGTAAGACGGGGGTGATGTGCTCAAATTTACGAGTGCCAGTAAGGACAAAAAAAGCTGCTAGCAGCTGCATTTTGGACTAATTGCAAGCGGTTCATATAGGAATGACCAATACCTATATAGATTGAATTGAAGTAGTCCAGACGAGAAGATATAAATGCATGGATTACTTTCTCAAACTCAGCAGGGGTTAAAAAACTTTTAACTTTGGCCAGTAATCTCAGCTGGAAAAAAGCACGATTTAATAACTGCATTTACCTGTTTATCAAATAGCAGGGCGGAGTCAAAGACAATACCCAGGTTTTTAACAGATGGTTTTACGTAAGCAGCTAAGCTACCTAACACTTGATTTAATCTGCCAGAAAAAGCTAATAGTCCAAACACAATTGCCTCAGTCTTACTCTCATTTAAGTTCAAAAAAATTTTGTACATCCAAGCCTTAATATCTGTCAAATAGGCAGTTAGGGCAAACAAACCAGCATTGTCATTTTGCTTGATGGGCACATATATTTGAGTGTCGTCTGCATAAAAATGAAAAAATACTCTGTGTTTTCTAAAGATTGAGCCCAAAGGGAGCATATATAAAGAAAACAAAATGGGAGCAAGAATAGATCCTTGGGGAACCCCGTAGGTCAGACACGCTTTGGAGGATAAACATCCATTTATATAAACAGAAAAGGTTCTATTGTTCAAATAAGACTTGAACCAGTTCAGTGCACGACCTCTAATACCTGCACAGTATTCAAGACGAGAAATAAGAATGTCATGATCGACCGTATCAAAGGCCGCACTCAAATCCAACAGCAGAAGTATTACCGAGTTCCCAGAATCAACAGATAATAAAATATCATTAAGAGAGCAGATTCTGTACTGTGATGTTTCCTAAAACCAGACTGAAAAGATTCAAAAACTCCATTTGAGTCTAAAAAATGTAACAATTGGACAGAAACTACCTTCTCAAGGATTTTAGAGATAAAAGGTAGATTAGAAATTGGCCTAAAATTTGAGAGAGCTGTCACATCAAGGTTAGATTTTTTCAACAATGGTTTAACAAAGACTTACAAAATGCAGAAACACAGCTTGAAGCATGATAAGATTTCTCAGTGAAACACAGAAACAGCAGGGTATAAATAGACAAACTCACTGATGGTAAAGCGTGAATAGGTAATTTTTGGATTACGCCTAATAAAACACATGCCGAGTTCACCCACATGTGTCCTGGCTTACAAGGTCTATGTGTTGTTATACAGTGCTCTCCACTAATATTGGCACCCTTGGTAAATATGAGCAAAGAAGGCTGTGAAAATTGTCTTTATTGTTTAACCTTTTGAACTTTTGTTAAATTTTTTTTTTACAAAAATGCACTGATCTCATGGATATCAAACAATTGCAAACACAACACAGGTTTATCCAAAAAAACAAAAAAAACAAAACAAAATAAATATATATATTTGTGAAATATAGGTGTGCAACAATTATTGGCACCCCTATGAATTCTTATGAGAAAAATATATTTGAAATATATTCCCACTGATATTTAAAAAAAACAAAAAAAAAAACCTTTAGTACACCTGGGTGACTACGAACAGGAAATTGTTCAACCATGACTTCCAGGGGTATAAATATGAGGTAACACCTAGGCTAAATTCCCTTAGTCATTCATAACAATGGGTAAGACCAAGGAATATAGCTGTGATGTTCGGCAAAAGGTTGTTGAGCTTCACAAAATGGGAAGTGGCTATAAGAAAATAGCACAAGCATTGAAAATGCCCATTTCTACCATCAGGGCAATAATTAAGAAATTCCAGTCAACTGGAAATGTTATGATTCGACCTGGAATTGGACGTGTGTCTATATTGTCTCAACGCACTGTGAAGAGGATGGTTCGAGTGGCCAAAAAATCTCCAAGGATCACAGCTGGAGAATTGCAGAAGTTAGTTGCGTCTTGGGGTCAGGAAGTCTCCAAAACTACAATCCAAAGTCACCTACATCACCACATGTTCTTTGGAAGGGTTTCAAGAGAAACGCCTCTACTCTCATCCAAAATCAAACTCAAGAGTCTTCAGTTTGCCAGACACTACTGGAACGTCAAATGGTTTCAGGTTCTATGGTCAGATGAAACCAAAATAGAGCTTTTTGGCAATAAACACCAGAGGCGGTTTTGGTGCACATAGAGAGGTAGCCATATGGAAAAGTACCTCATGCCCATGCCCATGCTGTTGGCTTTTTAATGTTTTGGAGCTGTTTTTCTGCCAGAGGACCTGGACATTTTGTTAGGATACATGGCATTATGGACTCAAATGGATATCAAATATCAACAGATATTAAATGAGAACCTGACTGCTTCTGCCAGAAAGCTTCAAATGGGCCATGGTTGGATCTTCCAGCAGGACAATGATCCAAATCATACATCAAAATCAACACAAAAATGGTTTACTGACTACAAAATCAAGGTCCTGCCATGGCCATCCCAGTCCCCTGACTTGAAACCCAGAGAAAACCTGTGGGGTGAACTAAAGAGGAGAGTCCACCAGCGTGGACCTCGAAATTTGAAGGATCTGGAGAGATTCTGTATGGAGGAATGGTCTCAGATCCTTTGTCATGTATTCTCCAACCTCATCAGGCATTATAGGAGAAGACTCAGAGCTGTTATCTTGGCAAAGGGAGGTAGCACAAAGTATTGACTAAAAGGGTGCCAATAATTGTTGCAAACCTATATTTAACAAAGATTTTTTTTGATAAACCTGTGCTGTGTTTGCAGTTGTTTGATATCCATGAGAGCATTTTTGTGAATTTTTTTTTCTAACAAAAGATCAAAAGGTTAAAAAATAAAGACAATTTTTCACAGCCTTCTTTGCTCATATTTACCAAGGGTGCCAATATTGGTGGAGGGCACTGTAGATAAGATAATAGGCAGAGGGAGATTATATTTAATTATGGAAATTCTTGAATAATTAAAACCTAGAGGTAATCCAGTGCAGTGTCTGTCCTGATCCATGGATCTCAATCCCATTCAGACTGCCAGGAAGGAAAGGTGTTGTGGCGTCTAATGGCAGAAGGTTAAAAAAAACAACAACTTCACATCTCTCTGTCTGGAACAGTGTGTTACTGAAAGTGCTCGGCTATTTACCAAGGCACAGTTTACCCAGTGTCCTTCTTTCTGCCATGACTGTGAATAGTTTTATTTTTTGCCTAATTTCATGTGACGCACTTTAAGATTTTGGATCCAAGTGAAAAGTGTTATATGAATAAGGAGAATAAGAAGTGTAGTAACAATTTGATCAAAAAGTTCATCATTAACCTTTGTGTTCTTTTTAGGTCATCTAAAATTTTTTGTTAAAATGGAACCATAGTCTTTTTTTTATTTCAACACAAATCTTCCCTATTAAGCATGAAAAAGGACACTGATTTTTTTTTTGTTTGTTTGTTTTTTGGTGAATCTGCTATAAAAGGTGAATTCATTCTACTTATTTACACTCATACCTGTTTACACACCTGCTGGTATGTCACATCCAGAGCCTCATCAAAACCACACCATGAGCACAAACCCCCCTTCTCTGAGCCTGTCTGGCCATTACTTCACTCCCAATCACTGGACACCTAGAACAGTTTTGCCATTGTTTGTGTTTGTGTCTTTCTGTAACCAGTGCATGTTCAACTTCAGCTGTGCTTAATGATTTACAACCCCATTTCCATAAAAGTTGGGATTTTTTCTAAAATGCAACAAAAACAAAAATCTGTGATTTGTCAAGTCTCTTGAAACTTTAATTAACTGACAAAAGTACAAAGAAAAGGTAGTCAGTGTTTTCACTGACCAACAAATTTAGAATTTGATGCCTTCAACACACTCAAATAAAAAGTTGGGACAGAGGCAAAATAAGACTGAAAAGTTTATAGAATAATCAAGTAACACCATTTCGGAGGATCAGGTGAATGGTAACAGGGGAGGGTATCAAGATTGGGCATAAAAGGAGCATCCAGCAAGAGCTCAGTCTTTGCAAGCAAGGATGGGTCGTGGCTCACCACTTTGTGCCAAACTTCATGAGAGAATTGTCAGTCAGTTCAAAAAGAACATTGCTCAGTGCAAGATTGCAAAGAATTTAGGTCTTTCACCATCTACAGTGCATAATATTGTGAAAAGAGTCAGGGAATCTCGAGAAATCTCATTGCCTAAAGGACAAGGCCGGAAACCGCTGTTGAATGTACGTGACCTTTGAGCCCTCAGGTGGCATTGCCTGAGAAATCGTCATGCTACTGTGATAAATATAACCACATGGGCTCAGGAGTACTTCAGAAAACCATTGTCACTTAACACAGTCCGCCTCTGCATCCAGAAATGCAACCTGAAACTCTATTATGCAAGGAAGAAGCCACACATCAACTCTATGCAGAAACACTGTTGAGTTCTCTGGGCCCGAGCTCATCTCAGATGGATTGAAAGGCAGTGGAAACGTGTGCTGTGGTCAGACGAGTCCACGTTTCAGCTTGTTTTCGGGAAAAACAGACGTCGAGTTCTCTGTGCCAAAGATGAAAAAGACCAACCAGACTGTTATAAGCGAAAAGTGCAAAAGCCAGCATCTGTGAAGGTATGGGGGTGCATCAGTGCCCACGGCATGGGTCACTTCCATATGTGTGAAGGTACCATTGACGCGGAGGCGTATATTGGGATTTAGAGAGACATATGCTGCCATCAAGGCAACGTCTTTTCCCAGGAAGTCCATGGTTATTTCAGCAGGATAATGCCTGGCCTCATTCTGCACGTGCTACAACAGCGTGGCTTCGTAGACACAGATTGCATGTACTTGACTGGCCTGCCAGCAGTCCAGATCTGTCTCCTATGGAGCATCATGAAGAGGAGAATCAGACAATGGCGACCAAGGACTGTTGAGCAGCTGAGGTCTGGTATCAAGCAAAAATGGGCAAAAATTCCATTTGCAAATCTGCAACAATTAGTATCCTCAGTTCCCAAATGATTAAAAAGTGTAATAAAAAAGGAAGGGTGATGTAACACAGGGGTAAACATGCCTCTGTCCCAACTTTTTTTGAGTGTGTTAAAGGCGTCAAATTCTAAATTTGTTTATATTTACAAAATACAATTAAGTTGGTCAGTGAAATATTGAATATATTTTCTTTGTACTTTTGTAAGTTTATTAAAGTTTCCAGAGACTTGACAAATCACAGATTTTAGTTTTTATTGCATTTTAGAAAAAATCCCAACTTTTATGGAAAAGGGGTTTTAAATTGGTTGTAATGAATGAATAGTAATGAATGATTTAAGGTCGTTTTAAAGCATTGATACTCAAGATGTCAGAATCAGAGGTAAGTTAATATTCACACTATTCTGCAACAGCTACCTGTCATTGCCAGCACAAAGTTCCTCCTACTGTACAGTCCAATCAGTCAAGCCATCCATGCCAAAATCGTGATGAACACGGCAGTGTGAATAGCAAGGGTTGATTATAGTATTCATCGTAGTCTGCCTGTTAGGCCTACATATTCTCAAATAAAACAGAATAAAAACTATTTGCTAACAAACATAAAAATACATGTAGGCCTATCTGCTAATTACGGCTTGCTCCTGGCAACTCCCTTAGAGGGAATTATTTTTTTACCAGATATTACGACCAGATATTATTATTTTTTGCTTCAATAAAAAAAATAATAAAAAATATTGTATTGTGTGTTTACTCAGGTTGCCTTTGTGTAGACCTCAACTATTTAGTATGAGATACACACAAAAACAGAAGACATCAGGATGGAGGCAAATACTTTTTCACAGCACTGAAGATGTACATACTGCCTCTTAAAATGCTCACCCTCATCCTGATGAATAGCACAAAGCCATTTCTTTCTCACAAACACATCGGTGAGAAATGAGTAAAAGCTCAGTACAGATGTTTGCTTGAATTATTTGTGGTTCCGAACTGTGTCTCACTGGACGATTCGTAAACATGGGCATGTGAAAAAGGTCTTTGAAGCCTGTGTTTGTGTCCAAATACCTTTGTTAGAAAGACATTATCTGCTATAGCAGATTCATAGACATTACAAATAACATTATTATTATCTCTCTCAGCTGCCCAAAGCCAATTTGACCCACGAACAATACATCTATTGCTAAGTAGCAAACAGAACACAAGCCTTAAAGGGTTCTGGGTTATCAACAACAGCGCCAAGTGTCAATGCGTTCAATTCCACCTATTTCCGTACCCAGCATGCCACGGCTTCATGAGCAGGAACTGTGTGAAGTGGATTTTATATTCTTCATATCCTTTTCCCCTCAGCATGTGAATAATTATTAGGCCTGCGAGCTGGACTTTGTTGTCCATCTATAACTTTTAATGTCCTTGTGTTTGTGCAAATAACTCACCACTGGCCCAGTAAAGCACCTCAGGCTGCAACAGTATAGGTCTTTAATCAAAATACGATGTTTTTTACCGTCTTTAACTAGTGCCAGAACTTCATGTAAGTGAAGACTCGTCTTAACTTAGTGCTTCCAGGCATAGAACATCTTGTCTATATCTTATTTTGTGTAATAGGAGGAAAATATTTGATTGTACCTTCAGTTTATATTAGTGGTTGTGTTACGTTTCAGACAAAGCAGTCCATGTTAGAGAACAATTTTTTTTTTTTTCATCTATAACTAATTGGACCGTCTGGTTCAGTCTGGTTTCAGTTTATTGCTCTCACCAAATGGCACTGCCAGCTCTTTGCCTTTGCTCGAGTGTCTTAAACTCATAAAATGAGTTACACCTCATACCCAGACCCTGGCACAGGAAACTGGCAAGATTTCTTTTTTATTTGCGACTGCGTAAGCAGGGTACGAAAAATGCAATGAAATTCACCCAGCAGGAAATTCACTGTCATTTCAGTGCGACATTGTTGCCAGTTTATCACAAAAGACCCTTCAGTACAGTGTAAGCACGTGTGTGTGTGTGTGTGTGTGTATGTGTGTGTGTGTTTAGTGAACATCTGTGCAATATCAATGTTTCAAGGAAGTATTAGTCTTTCTGAAATGAAATACCCTTTTGAAATGAAAATGCACCAAACATGAAAACACAGGGTGGATATCAGAAACATTCCAAGCAGAAACATTAATAATACAAAACAGACCAGACTTTACATAACAGTAATTTACCAGATGACAATTTTAACCGTTTTTATGTAAAATTTGTAACAATTTGTGGTCTTTTTACATGAATTGTCGCTTTATCCAAATACATTTTTTTTTAACAGACTTTAAAAAAAGAAACTCTTGTTTCAGAAAACTGACTTGTTTTATAGATGTTCCACAACATTAAATCTAACTATAAATGGATAAAAGTATGACATGTGCTTTACTAAATAAAAAAAAATGAACAGTTTTCTAATATAAGACGATTAAAACACTTAAGGATGTGCTGTTATTTATAAATGATCAACTTCAGGGTGATAACAGTGTCACCGCTTCATCACACCGTCCCGGCACTGATTGTTTTCTCCAACAGCATGACACAGGGTGTTTTATTCCTTATTTAATCGCTGTTATCACCTCAGCCAAATCAAAATGATACAGAACTGCAATCAAATAAAGCTAAATCTGCGTAAAACATACTAACTGCTCGCTCTGAGACCCTCTAAATGAGTTACTCATATACAGCACAAGTCCATCCATCCATTTAACGCTTATCCTACACAGGGTCGCAGGGAGCCTGGAGCTTATGCCAGGGAACTTGGGGCACAAGGCGGGGGACACCCTGGACGGGGTGCCAACGTATCGCGGGGAAAAATGGCACATGCACTCACACCCATTCACACACTTCAGACAATTTGGAAAAGCCAATCAGCCTACAGCGCATGTCTTTGGACAGGGGGAGGAAACCGGAGTACCCGGAGGAAACCCCCAAAGCACAGGGAGAAATTGCAAACCCCCGGGAATTAAACCCCTAACCCCAGAGGTGCGAGGCAAACATGCTAATCACTAAGCCACCACTAAGCTGACTGCTAAGTAGACTGATAAAGATTTTGGCCTTGTTCCAATAAAATAAAATAATTTCTAACATTGGTTCATTTACCAAAATTAATAATAGACATTTAGACATTTTTTTTTTTTTTTTTAATTCCCACTTATACCTATTCCTTGGTTAGATTTTTTTCTTCTTCCAAGAATTAGGTCATTTAAACAAAATCGCTAAAATAGCAGTGTACAAATGTCTGTTTTGCCAGTGATTTGTTTTTTTTTTTGTCTACGCCACATGACCACATGTGATACTCTCTCTAACCAAACAATGATGTAAAAAAAAACCCAAATATCAAGATTGTGGTTGATCACACGCTCCACTTGTTTAGTCTCGTCTTCATCTATCATTCACCCTTATACAGCAGTTAGGAACACAAGCGACTATAGTGGGTTTTTTGGTTTTCTGTGTGTTTATGTTTAGTTGTACTATTAGAAGTTCACCCATCCATTTTCCATACCGCTTAACCTGCACAGGGGAGCCTGGAGCCTATCCCAGGGAACTCGGGGGACACCCTGGACGGGGTGCCACCCCATTGCATGACACGGTCACACACACATTCACACACTACGGACAATTTGGAAATGCCAATCAGCCTACAATACGTCTCTGGACTGGGGAAGGAAACCCCCAAAACATGGGGAGAACATGCAAACTCCAGGCACACAGGGCGGAGACAGGAATCGAACCCCCAACCCCAGAGGTGTAAGGCAGACATGCTAAAAACATACTAAGCCACCATGCCTCCAGATATTAGAAGTCTTGGATAGCAATTTCATACAATAAATACTGTAACAGTGTGGATTTGATCTTTCTTACTGTTCTCGTTAACAGTCTGATTACATCCTGAAGATCAGCTGCTCTTCTGTGTTTTATTTAATTTTTTTCAGTACATATTACACTAATGCAAGAGCATCACGGCCACTGAATGTGAGATCTCCATCGCACTTTCCAACTCTGTTTACTTTTTTCTTTCCCAACAATACAAATGCCAATATGATTGTAGTCACTGTTCCTTTTAAAACACAAAGAGTGGAGTCACACCTTCTCTCTCCTGAACTCTCTTTCAAAGTCACTTAAATCTTTTTTGATCAAAAACTTGAGGTCAGCCAGGCCTTCATTTCTATACATACACAAGATTTTTGTGTGTCATTTGTGTGTGTGTTGGTTCAGTGGAGCAGTTCATTGATCGGAAGGTTATAAAAAGGTTCAGATCCCAGCAGGAGGTGGAAGTCGAACCCCCAACCCCAGGGTGGTGCCCTGTGATGGGCTCGTGTCCCATATGGGGTTTATTCCTGCCTTTAACCCACTGTTCCTGGGATAGACTCTGGATCCACCATGAGCATGATCAGAATAAAGTGCTTACTGAACATGAATCAATGATACGTTTCTCAGCAAATGGACCAAATCTGCCGTTTTCTCTAAGAATTGCCTATTTTGATTATTTTTGTCAGTGGTTTAAGAGTTGCATGTTTGGCATACAAAAGAATAATCAGGATTTTGGTACTGACCTGGTTTTAATGACGATTGGGTTTAGACTTTGCGCTAGATTTGAATGGCCACATGGCTTGTTATATATGCAGATCTGGGAATCCTCTTGCCGCTAGCTACTCACACTCAGCTGAGTCAACATTATAACGAGTGCCACCTTAACTGCAATGTCTGTGAGATGCACAAAAGACAACAACACACATGAGAGTGAGGTAAATCGCAAACATACAGTACAGCACAGGAGCCGTTAGCTCCTGTTATTAGTTAAATTAGGTTGCTCAGTTTCTCTGCTGCATTTTCAGTTTTCAGTCATTTCAATCAATTGTGCTCGAGGAATGTAGTAAAAATTTTCCTTCTATGTTAAAGGGGCTCGAGAGATGTCTTGGAGGGAATGTAAAAGCAAAACGAATGCCAATGACCCCGAGGAACTGTATCTGAAGTGCAGACAAGGTTTTGTTGTGTTTCTTTGTCTGTTGAAAGGAAGGGTGTGTGAGAGTACGAGCGAGTTTTCTTTGGAAGCATGTCAGATTTTCCTTGGATACATACGAATCAGACTGGAAAATATGTCTTTACACAAGTATCATGAGTATCAGGTATGTCTGGAGCCCTTGTTCAATACGCCTCATTTATCAACCTTTAATACAGTTGTGTGTGAATGGTTTTGTAAGCCAAACCAAACTAAAAAAATCCTGACGGATGTACAAAAGCTTCTGTAACACTGATTTTCTTCTTACGTGTATGTTGATAAATGCCAATCAGCCATAAATTGCACAAAACTCAAACTCAATGCTCACAAAGAGCTGAGAATGACAAAATGATGTCTGAACAGTGAAAGAGCACCTCCTAAGCACACCTGCATTAAACCGTCCACTAATGCAGCTCAGCCATTACAGGACGTAGTGTAGAAACACACGGTCTCTTCCTCCTTTTATAGGGTGCCGTTACTTTTGTCCTAATTGAATGGCTAGTATTTGTTTGTTTTGATCTATGGATTTGTTTTGGGTCGCTTTCTTTCTTTCTTTCAAGTCATTAATATGACTACTGGGTTTCACAGAATTTTCATTAAATTTGTGTGTAATCGAAATAAATAAGCGATTCAAACTAGACAGTGTAGTCTTTATGTAAAATCGCAGTAACTCATCACTAATTATACATCTTGAAGCTGATCAATCGAGGTTCATATCAGTGAATCTGAAAGAGAACCCAATTAAACAAATGAGACAAAAATATTATACTTGGTCATTTATTTATTGAGGAAAATGAACCAATATTACATATCTGTGAGTGGCAAAAGTATGTGAACCTTTGCTTTCAGTATCTGGTGTGACCCTTGTGCAACAATAACTGCAGCTAAACGTTTCCTGCACATCGGCTCGGAGGAGTTTTAGCCCGTTCCTCAGTGCAGAACAGCTTCAGCTCTGGGATGTTGGTGGGTTTCCTCACATGAACTGCTTGCTTCCGGTCCTTCCACAACATTTCTATTGGATTAAGGTCAGGACTTTGACTTGGCCATTCCAAAACATTAACTTTATTCTTCTTTAACCATTCTTTGGTAGAACGACTCGTGTGCTTAGGGTCGTTGTCTTGCTGCATGACTCACTTTCTCTTGAGATTCAGTTCATGCACAGATGTCCTGACATTTTCCTTTAGAATCTGCTGATATACTTCAGAATTCATTGTTCCATCAATGATAGCAAGCCGTCCTGGTCCAGATGCAGCAAAACAGGCCCAAACCATGACACTACCACCACCATGTTTCACAGAATTTTCATTAAATTTGTGTGTAATCGAAATAAATAAACAATTCAAACTAGACAGTGTAGTCTTTATGTAAAATCGCAGTAACTCATCACTAATTATACAGTTTGAAGCCGATCAGTCGAGGTTCATATCAGTGAATCTTCTTATGAATACTCAGTGGTTCTCTAAGGATTTTCCCAAACTAACTAGAATACCACATTCCTTGTGTAAATGCTACTACAAATGATTTACAAATAAATCTGATACGAATAAAAGTTCGTATCCAGGCTCCCAAGTGGGAGATTGGGAGTTTGAATCCTGACGATGCCACAGCCATCTCCGGCTGGTAGCCAAGAGATTAAAAATTTGCTGGTGGGAGGGATGGCATGCAGTGGTGCTTGAAAGTTTGTGAATCCTTTAGAATTTTCTATATTTCTGCATAAATATGACCTAAAACATCATCAGATTTTCACACAAGTCCTAAAAGTAGATAAAGAGAAGCCAATTAAACAAATGAGACAAAAAAAAATATCATAATTGGTCATTTATTTATAGGGGAGTGGGCTGGTGGGTGGGAACTGGTCGGTGACCAAATTAGGGAGGAAAATAGGGAAAGTTCTGAAAAATAGCAAAACAAACAAAAATTGGTTCACATACCGTGTGATAAATGAGGCGCCGTGTGTGTGTGTGTGTGTGTGTGTGTGTGTGTGTGTGTGTGTGTGTGTGTGTGTGTGTGTGTATAGTGATAATATGACAAGTATGGACATTCTTGGTCTTTTCTCATTTCACATAACGCCTGCAGTCAGAATTTGAGCAAAAAACATCTGTACAGTTCTGAAAACACATAATTTCCAAAACTGTCCTCTGGTGAGACCTCTCCGGAAAAACATTACATTAGGTGCTCCCACCCTGAAATATCCGATTGTGTAAAACTCAGAAATCCAAGCACTTCCTCTCTTTTTTTTTTTTCTTAATGATTAGGAGAAGTATTAGGCAACGTTTGAGGAATGCTTGAATCCTGAGAGATAAACTTAGTCAGAACAGAGAGGACCAGTGAAAAGGAAAAGGGGTGGAGTAGAACAGTCTTCATCCTGGTGTCCTGACTTGAGTACACTCAGGACTATGTACTGATACACACTCCATTCCAAGACAGAAAGGAGAACATGCTGTTCCGAACCTCTCAGTTTCTTCTACTACGACAATCAAACCCAGCATGTGTCTGATTCTGCAAGAGCAGTGCGTTCGGCGTCAGCAAAGTGGGCCGCTGGTGCGAAACTGAGCTCATAAAAATTTGCACACGGTCCCCTTTTCTCCGTCATTTACTGCAAATCAGCATCAAATCAGCATTCCCATCAGCTTATTGTTGCCAGACTTACAATTCCTCCTGATTTTTATCACAATCTTCTCTCTGCTTTTTCCAGTCAAAAAAAAAAAGGTCAGCTCTCTCTCATACATCTTGAGTTGTTCTTCTCGGCTCTTTCATCCCAAACCACTGCAGGGTTAACCACAGCAACGAGCGAGACATCTACTCTATACTTACACCACTGGCACCCTAAACCCTAAACTCCAGCAAACTGCAAGGACTCGGGGCAGTCGTCAAATCAATCCTGTCTTTAAAGTACCACAATCCACCAGAACACACAGGGGTCATGTTAAAGTACAACCAAACATAACAGCTCATTCACAAGGACTCGTACGGCGGATTAAAGCGGATAAGCGGATTAAAAAAAACGTACGAGGTTTCCAGACATTCCACAACGTTAAATGTAATAAATGTAATAGGAACTACCTCCTCCTGAACGTCAGCAAGACAAAAGAGGTGATAGTGGACTTCAGCACCAAGCAGGAGAGGAGCTACAAGACCCTTTTGATCAATGGGACCCCAGTGGAGAGAGTGGACAGTTTTCGTTACCTTGGTGTTCACATCATCTCTAAGTTGATAAGGAACTTTCACACCTGCACCATTGAGAGCATCCTGGTAGGAAGCATCACAGCCTGGTTTGGGAACAGCACCATGCAGGATAGGCGGACTCTCCAGCAGGGTGGTGTGATCAGCTGAGTGCACCATCCGCACCGAGCTCCCTGACCTGAAGTGTATCTACAGCAAAAAAAAAAAACGTATAAAAAAATACTTTTCCTTTTTCTAACTCTATGTAAATTCTATTTTATGTCACAGACAGTCTTAAAAAGCATTTCACTACATGTTGTACTGTGTATGGTTGTGTGTGTGGAGATACTTTTCAGACAAAACACAATGAAGGCTGCTGGGTTTCGCTGCAAAAATAAGAAGCGAGTGCGAAAGTCAAAGTGTCCAGAAGAACTGTGTCTGGTTCTGCAAGATGCTCAATAAAACTTACCAGCTCATTTCCTTATAAAACTGCACTAATTGTACCGGAGACACCTATTTTTATTTTTTTGTCACACCAAATATTGACTTTGTTTCATTTACTACAGTTTACTGCTCTTTACGGCGTTTTTTTAAATGCAGAAAATTTAATTTCATTATTTTGAAGGCATCTTTGCTCTACAGCATTTCTTTGCATGTGCCTAAAACTTTTGCACAGTACTATAACATACTTATTATATATATAAAGTATATAATGAGCAGGTGGAGGAAATAAAATAAGCAAAGTCAGGAAGAACGAGACAGCATGTTTTATAGTATGTTTCCCTTTACTTTTTCACCATGCTGATATAAACTGCGTGAAAAGCAATTCCTCAACAGTTACCCATTCAGACCACTCACATAGTTGTTTCCTGAAACGTCACGTTTTCGGCTTCTTTAACAGGACCGTTTTTGAGTTTTAGCCTTTGATTTAACTGAAACTAATCCCAGGGAACGTCGCATACTACTGACCTGACACACTACAGAATGGGCCAAAATGCAAAACGGGGGAATTGGGCAAGAACATCAGGCTGTGTCGTTATCAACCATCATAAAAAGGTTGTGCTTTTGCATATGCATTGTGTGTATCTCTGCGAGAACAAAAAGCTTTGATGTCCTCTATACATCCATAAGGCTTCCAAACTTTCTTTTTAAAAGCAGAACTCCACCCAGTGAAATGGTGGCCTTTCCAGCAGGCAGAAGCCCAGAGCTCAGCCAAATAAAAGGTCAGCCATCTTTTTTACTTCATCCGTTCAATAGCGTAGTGTGCGTGTGTGTGTGTGTGTGTGTGTGTGTGTGTGTGTGTGTGTGTGTGTGTGTTTCTCTCTGATGGCTGTTCAGAGTCCCTGGTAACACTGATTGCCAGGCGAAACACTTTCTTTCTTTCTTTCTTTGTATGTGTGAGGCCTGGGAATTCCGCCATTTCTTGACTTGTATTTATCTAAAACTAAAGTGTGTATGTGTGTGGTGTGTGTGTGTGTGTGTGTGTGTGTGTGTGTGTGTGTGTGTGAGAGAGAGAGAGACATCTACTACACTCTCCTTCTTTGTCTCTATTTATTTTGGGTGCCAAGAGTCGTCTAATCTCCAGTGTTAGCAGAGACTTGATTTGTGTTTTTGTGAATCCATCCAGGGAAGCTTGTTTGGTGACTGAACTTCTCGTCTCTGACATTTTTTTGTTTTGAGGCACAAGAAGCCTTACGATTCCCTCAAATCTGCAGATAAACTATCTAATCTCTGTATCTCAGTCTCTCCAGGGTACAAAATATCTTTGCACTGCTTTTACATGAACTCCACCTGACATTTCCGATCATCCTGCAAAGTTCCATGACATAAATTTTAACAATTCTTTATTGCTTGGAAATTGGACGTTTTGCCAAAATTCCTGAAGACCGGAGACGAGTCGAGTCGGGAAAGGGGATTGATTAGAAACACAGCAGAAGTGGTGGCTTCCATGTCTGCTCTCGCTAGAGAGAGAAAACTTCTTTCAGTGTGTAGTAATTTCACAGTGTCTCAGTACCTGAACATAAATACACCTTATATGCTCACAAATAAAGCAATGTATACCACTTTTAAATTCTTGATTCTGACTGGTCAGAACATGTTTAGTTTCATATTAGATTTATATTAACATGCTCATTCTAATACTTGACCATTTCTATAGTAACAGCTTATACAAGGACATCAAACCTAGAGTCACTCCAATTTAGGGTCAGAGAAAGTATACCATGTAGCAAAAAGTCTGTGTTGGAATAAAAGCGCTATAAAGGTTCATAAATGGCTTATGTAGGTGTCATGTTGGAACGAGAGATTATTAAATGTTCTTTGGAGCAAGAGCTGTTATTAAATGTTTATAAAGGGCTTATGTAGGTGTCATGTTGGAATAAGAGATGTTATTAAACATTCATAACATGCTTATGTAGGTGTCATGTTGGGACAAAAGTAAAAAGTAAAAGGCGTATGTCGATGTAATGTACCATATGTTGGAATAAACGCCTGTATTAAACATTCATGAACGGTAAATACACTCTTAGAACAAAGGCCCAATCTAGAACCCTTAAGGGTTCTCTGATTGTCCTTTTATGTCCTTAAAGTGTTGTTATGTAAAACCATAAAACAGATTGTTTTGCTATTGTTCCAAACCAGAATCCTTTTAGAAGCCTACAAACCCTTAATTAAACAAGGCTCTGCGACGCTGAGTTACAGCAGAGATCGGCTCAGTTCGTTAGCGATCTGTGAGATGACGAGCGCGACAGCGTTGATGGTGTTATTACAGTGAAAGTTCAAGCTTTCACTCTAAGAAAGTGATCTGTTTGAGCAGAGTGTACAGATAAGAAGAGAGAGAGAGAGAGAGCTGGACAGATTAAAGGGTTGTTAAAATATGATAATCAGTGTATTCTGTCATCCAATAGGATGTTGATTTCTTTGTCCTTTGCTAAATGAATAAGAATAATAACAAAAGGAATAATTCATGAATGTAACTACCTACATATATAGTTGCAATCAAAATTATTCAACCCCAATTGCAAATCAGGTTTATTGCCAAAATTGACAGACTTTTAGTTGCTTGCAATGAACAAATCAAACAAAAGCAATTGAAATAGTTCAACACAATGAATGCTTCAAGTGGTTTCCCCAAATTCAACTGAAAATGCAACTTATAATGACTTCTCCAGTTTCAAAATTATTCAACCACCTGAATAGAATCCCTCACAACAGCACAAATATGCAAAACAGGTGTTGTCTCTATCAAGGGGCAGGAACTGAGCTGGAACACATGAAATACCTGAACTGGCTAGGGGCAGAAAATTTATGAAATACCTGGATGGGGCAGAAAAAGGAAGCTATCAAGGGCTGCAACCAGATTTCTGAGAAGGCAAGTTGTGAAAAACCCTCGAGTGACTGCAAAAGACCTGCAGGAAGACTTGGTGACAACAGGCACTGAGGCTACAGTGATCACAGTATGGCGTGTACTAAACGCAGAAGGTTTCCGTGCCAGAATTCCAAGACGTACACCACTACTGACCCAAAAGCACAAGAAAAGTCGGCTCAAAATCATATAAATAAGCCACAGAAGTTTTGGGATTCTGTTCTGTGGAGCGATGAAACAAAACTGGAACTTTTCAACACGATGGATCAGCGGTATGTCTGGAGAAAGTAGAATGAAGAAAGAACACTCTGTTCACAGTCAAGCATGGTGGTGGCTCGGTGATGCTCTGGGGCTGCTTTGCATCCTCTGGCACTGGAAACCTGTAGCGTGTGGAAGGCAAGATGGATTCAGGAAGTATCAGGAAATCCTAGGAGAAAACGTCATGCCATCTGTGAGGAAGCTGAAGCTTGGGCGTCATTGGACCTTCCAACAGGACAATGATCCCAAGCACACCTCAAATTCCACCAAGGCTTGGTTGCAGAAGAAGTCCTGGAAGATTCTACAGGGCCACCATAGAAAATCTCTGGTGGGATTTGAAGAAGGTGGCTGTGGCACACAATCCCAAGAATATTACTGAACTGGAGGCCATTGCTCATGAGGAATGGGCTAAGATTCTTCAGGAAGGAACGCTGCCAGAAGCTGGTGTCTGGCTATGCGTCTCGTTTGCAGCAGGTCAGCAAAAGGGTGCTCTACTGAGTACTAAAGATGCTTGCCATGAAGGGGTTGAATAATTTTGAGACTGGAGAAGTCATTATAAGTTGCATTTTCAGTTGAATTTGGGGAAACTGCTTGAAGAATTCGTTGTGTTGAACTATTTCAGTTGCTTTTGTTTGATTTGTTCATTGCAAACAGCAGAAAGTCTGTAAATTTTGACAATAAACCTGATTTGCAATGGGGGTTGAATAATTTTGATTGCAACTGTATATATATATATATATATATATATATATATATATATATATATATATATATATATATATATATATATATATCAGATAATGATTTCTCATTTTACATTTCTCATTTTATTTAATTTTTTTTTAAATTAAACTTAAAAAAAAATAAAAAAAAAGTCACCTCAGAATTTTGCTTTTTTAAGTGTCCATTTCAGGACATAATTACAAGCATTTCAACTATCAGAGTTTCTGTGTGTGTGTGTGTGTGTGTGTGTGTGTGTGTGTGTGTCCACTTTCCCTCTGTGACACCTGCCAATTTGATGGTTCCAACCACAAAAGTGCTAGTTGATTTAACCCACAGATTTATCCCCCCCCCCCCCCCCCATGTTTCATCCATCTCCCAGCTGTGTGTCTTGTACACACATGTACACGTGTCTGTGAGTTTAGTGGGGTGACGGTGTGTGTGTGTGTGTGTGTGTGTGTGTGTGTGTGCGTTCAAGGTCAGTCCTCTACAATTGGCTCTAACCCTCCTAACACAGCTGGTGTGGCGCAGAAGGTGATGAAGCTCTCTCCTCTTTACCTGCTAACGCTAAGTGCAGTGTGTGAAGTGATGGATTGCTTTCTTACACAAGCACACTCTTGGTTTTTCCTCTCATTCCAACATGGTTGGGAGTCTTCATGCTGTTTTCTTTTGATACATATTTGAAACATCTGCTTTTGCTCTTCTTTCTCTGCTTTTTTCCTCTGCTCTCTTCTTGGATAAGCGTGGTGAGTTACTGTTGGCTGGAGGTTTCAGCCTGAGGAAGCAGCCTAAAGAAGTCATAGTCGAAGACCGAAACAAACAAAGAACAAACATGTTGGACGCATTTAATCCTGTACAAATTTTATGGCCTATTTTTCTGTTCTTTCATTCTTACATCATGGTCACCACCAGAATTATTGGCACCCTACTTTTTCCTGCAAAACACTAGTTTTCCTTACATTTAATATTTGGTGAACCCTCCTCCAGAGAGAATCATAAATATGGATCATTTCTGGTAATGTCTAAAAAATTTTGAGACACTCGTAAAGGATCTTCCTCCGTGCAGAATATTTCCAGCTGCTTTACATATATTCTTAGGTTTGGGCATGTACATGTGAATGCTCGCTTTAATTCTGACCACATGGTTTCAATTTAAACAGGGTTTCAGATCCAGAGATTGACACTGATTTTGTTTCCTGCAACCATTTCTGCCTCGTAGGTCTTAACCTCATGGCAGAGGCAACCAGGATTTGTGGATAAAACATTTTGGTACTTTCTGTCTTCACTTCAGACCTCATGGTATTAACAGGCTTCAAATCCAGAGACTGCCATTGATTTTAATTACTGCAATGATTTCTGGTTAGTCTTAACCTCATGGCAGAGGCAACCTTTTGGGATAAAATATCCTGGTGCTTAGCAGAATTCATAATTTAATGAATCTTTGCAAAATCCCCGAAGGATCAGTGATACGCCACCACATTGTACAGTGTGTTTGGAGACTTTTCCTTGTATATAGTTCTCTTTATTTACTATTATTTTCCACAAAACATGTTGGTGTCCCTAAGTGATTACAAAATGTGGTGATTTTAACTGTAGTTCTAATATACTACATCGCCAGTGATTGATTGATTGATTGATTGATTGATTGATTGATTTTTTAAGACATGGTGTTTCTTATGTTTTATTACGGTTAAATCGCTATTAGAATAAAGAAAATGATACAGAGCAAATGTCAAATAAAAACTCAATCTGTGCGGAGTTTATTAAGTTCTCGGTCTCAGATCCTAATGCGATTCTAAACAAGTGCTTTATTAAAGATTTAAGGATTTTATTAGAGATAAAACACTCGGAGGCAGAGGTACTATAACTGTAAAACATAAATATGTGGTGTGACTGAAGTTCCTAAGTAGACTGATCATGATTTTGCCCTTTTCAGATTAGATTAGCTCTCGACTGTTCCAATAACAAATTCATTCACTAAACATGTACAAATAAAGATTGAAAGAGAGATTGAAACGAGGTCTTTAGTTCCAAACATAACTGTTTCAGACTTTTTTTTTCTTTTTTCTTTTTTTTTTTTAAATCACGGCGTTTATTGTGCTTCATGTTTAACTCTTTGTCTTTTTTTATGTCCATTACCTGACTTGTGTAGTTTCTTTGTATTAAAAGCTCCCTTTTTTTACCACACTGATGAATGATGATGAGTAACAATGGAGTTTCTTGATACTGAGTGCAAGGAATAAAATCTAGATTTGCGAACTACACCTTCATGAACACGTTTGTGTTTGTTAAGTGGCAAAGTTCTGAACTGAGGCCCACAGAACGTCCCATTATTTATACATGGAGACCAGAGTTCAATAAGTTATCAACATTTAGTAACATGATATGGATGGAATAAACAACCAGTGCAGGTCTATTCTGTTAACTTTTAAACAAAAATCAATTCATTCACGGCTTAATTTACTTTAATTATGGTGTATTAATGTTGGAGTTGGTTTGTTACAGCAATAAGCTACGGGACATAAAATCACTGTAATGCACAACTGCTTTTATAAAACAGCAAGAAAATCAATGTGACATACTGATTATATGATTATTCAATAAATCGTGTCATTTATTATTAATAATGTTCACGATAAACAGTCATCTGCCATGCGTTGTAGTCTGTTTAACAGTAAGCTCTGGCTGCTAAGCAACAAAACAAGAAGTAGCTGGTTAATGTTAACGAATGCCTCATACTGTAGATGTTTAAATAGATATTTCTTAGGGGTGCCAATATTTTTGCCACACATATTTAAAGAAAATACTCATTTAAATTATTTCTATGAGTATTATTTGTGCACAGGAAAACACCAGAGTTTTACAATTTGTTTGAATGAAAGTTTGGAGCATTTTTTTGTGCTCTGTTACTCTGCCGAGACGAGGCAAGAAGGTACGGTAATAATTATAGCGTGCCAAAATCACCATCTGAGTCCAGACAGACAGCCAAAACACCAAACACCAAACACCACACACATGCACACACAAATCCCCCTTGGCTTCCTATAAAATAATAATTGTGTCTGAACGAGATCCGCCTCCTTTTCATAAGAAGAAAAAAACGTCTCAAACTCTCTTGTACAGACAGACACACTGTGTAACCTGATCTGACGAGAGATGTTCAGCGTAAAACCAGCAGCTCTCATTTGATGGCCTTGTGTTTCCTTGTCTAGGGCGTCTGGCTGAGATCGGTGTTGCTAGCTCTTTTCAGGCAAAAGTAGCTTCTGCAGCCTCAAATAGTCACTAAAAGTCGCCAAATGACACCATAGACTAATTTATATATTCACTGAATCATCATGATCATTTGCATAAAGTGTTATACAAGGAAAGAAGATTTTAGAATAGAATAGAATAGAATAGTTTTATTAGAGTACAAAGTAATGAAGATAACAGTTATGGGTGGAATAACTCACATTTATTACTGTAAATATAACCAAGAATAGAGTTTAAAACAAAGAACAAAGAAGTGACAGGGTCAGACAAAGTGATTGGTCTTTGGGAATCTATGGCGATCAATGATTAGGAACAACAGTGATCAGCGATTGGTCGTTGTGAAACAACAGCGATAGGGGATTGGTTGTTGTGAACAACAGTGACCAGTGATTGTTATTTGTGAACAGTGATCAGGAATTATTAGTTGTGAACAACAGTGATCAGTGACTGGTCATTGGGAACAACAGTGATCAGGGATAGGTTGTTGGGAATAACAAAGATCAAGGATTGGTTGTTGGGAACAACAGAGATCAGGGATTGGTTGTTCGAAACAACAGAGATCAGGGATTGGTTGTTGGAAACAACAGAGATCAGGGATTGGTTGTTGGGAACAACAGAGATCAGGGATTGGTTGTTAGGAACAACAGAGATCAGGGATTGGTTGTTGGGAACAACAGAGATCAGGGAATGGTTGTTGGGAACAACAGAGATCAGGGAATGGTTGTTGGGAACAACAGAGATCAGGGATTGGTTGTTGGGAACAACAGAGATCAGGGATTGGTTGTTGTGAATAACAGAGATCAGGGAATGGTTGTTGGGAACAACAGAGATCAGGGAATGGTTGTTAGGAACAACAGAGATCAGGGACTGGTTGTTGGGAACAACAGAGATCAGGGATTGGTTGTTGGGAACAACAGAGATCAGGGATTGGTTGTTGGGAACAACAGAGATCAGGCATTGGTTGTTGTGAATAACAGAGATCAGGGAATGGTTGTTGGGAACAACAGAGATCAGGGAATGGTTGTTAGGAACAACAGAGATCAGGGATTGGTTGTTGGGAACAACAGAGATCAGGGATTGGTTGTTGGGAACAACAGAGATCAGGGATTGGTTGTTGGGAACAACAGAGATCAGGGATTGGTTGTTGTGAATAACAGAGATCAGGGAATGGCTGTTGGGAACAACAGAGATCAGGGATTGGTTGTTGGGAACAACAGAGATCAGGGAATGGCTGTTGGGAACAACAGAGATCAGGGATTGGCTGTTAGGAACAACAGAGATCAGGGATTGGTTGTTGGGAACAACAGTGATCAGTGATTAGTCATTGGGAACAACAATGATCAGGGATTGGTCATTGTGAAACAACAGTGATCAGTAATTGGTTATTGCAAACAACAGTGATCAGTGATTAGTCACTGGGAACAACAGTGATCAGTGATTGGTTGTTGGGAACAACACTGATCAGGGATTGGCCGTTGAAATCAACAGTGTTTGGTCATTCAGAAAAATGGTGATCAATGATTAGTCATTGGGAGCAATAGTGATCAGTCATCCGTGGTTGGGAACAATGGTGATCAGTAATTGGTTGTTGACTTTACAAACTGGTGGTGGGTCGAGTGAACTTCGTATAACCAACAGATGTGATGTAAGCTGGAGAGCCGTGTCAAGTGCAGAAATGTCTGCTAAAAGATTCACTGTATTTGTCGCTAGACTTTGTTTTGAAATAAAGTCGCTAAAGGTGTCTAAAAGTCACCAAATCGAGTGACAAAGTCAACAATTTGCCAGCACTGGGTGAGACAGGAATCATGCGATGACTCAAGGTATACACACTGCGGTAAACCTCCAAGTGCACAAAAACCTGTGAAATTTACAAACTGATGCGACTCAGCTGGAGAACATATAACAAAGTGTTCTGAAAAAGCTGCGTCATGAACCCAGACTGTTTGAGGTCTGTTTTCCACTCAGCTTATGAATCTGCCACAGCAAAATGACTGAGGAAAAAACAAGCCCATGGCTCAGGCTGCTTAGGTAATGTCTGTTCCAGAGGAAACACCACGTCCTCGAGCAGATTGTCTCCATCAGGGAAAGAACACCAGGCCAATTTAAGAGCAGCATTTCGTGATTCTGTATTTGTGTGTTAAATAGACTCTCTACAATACAGCCACCCCGTGGTCTCCTGTTACACAGTCAATCAGAACCATGGAAACAGGAAGTCCAGCAGTGAAGACTTCCAGTGGAGATTCGGTTCAGCTATTTATCATCAACCACAAAACCTGTTTAAATGGTGGCTTGGAATGCTTGTAAAGGCCGCGTGTCAGCTTTTTAAAGGGACACCTGAATACTTGGGGGGGTTCCAATAATTTCGCAGCAATGATATTCAGGGATAAGATGGCAGGAAGCACAAGAGCAAGTTCACCTTTGACCTTTTTTAGCTTTAACAGCTTATCTGATCTATCTGACCTCATGTTTTTTTTTTGTTTGTTTTTACTGAAACAGCTGAAACGGAGGCTGACTGAAACCTGAAATTGATAGGATTTTAAACTTTGTTGCATTAAGTGCAAAAGTTTGTACACCCTTACAGGTGCATCTAAAAAAATGAGAATATCGTGGAAAAGTTCATTTTTTTCCGTAATTTAATTCAAAAAGTGGAACTTTCATATAGTCTAGATTCATTATTCATAAAGGGAAATATTTCAAACATTTTTTTTTTGTTTTAATCTTGATGATTATGGCTTACAGCTCATGGAAATGAGACACTGGAAAAATCCAGTATCTCAAAAATATCAGAATAAAGAATTTATAATACAGCAATGTGGACCTGAGAAGACTCTAATCAGCTAATTAACTCAAAACACCTTTTTACTCAAAACACCGTTGCTCAGTGGTCCAAAGTCCTCTTTTCAGATGAAAGCAAATGTTGTATTTCATTTGGAAATCAAGGTCCCAGAGTCTGGAGGAAGAGTGGAGAGGCACAGAATCCAAGTTGCTTGAAGTCCAGTGTGAAGTTTCCACAGTCAGTGATGATTTGGGGTGCCATGTCATCTGCTGGTGTTGGTCCACTGTGTTTTCTCAAGTCGAGAGTCAATGCAGCGTCTACCAGGGGATTTTAGAGCACTTCATGCTTCCATCTGCTGACGAGCTTTATGGAGATGCTGATTTCCTTTTCCAGCAGGACTTGGCACCTGCCCACAGAGCCAAAACTACTAGTAACTGGTTTGCTGACCATGGTGTTACTGTGCTTGATTGGCCAGCCGACTCGCCTGACCTGAATTTTGTCAAGAGGAAGATGAGAGACACCAGACCCGACGATACAGACGAGCTGAAGGCCGCTATCAAAGCGACCCGGGCTTCCATAACACCTCAGCAGTGCCACAGGCTGATTGCCTCCATGCCACGCCGCATTGATGCAGTAATTCATGCGAAAGGAGACCCGACCGAGTATCGAGTGCATAAATGAACATACTTTTCAGAAGGTTGACATTCCTTAACGCTTTACCTTAAGGTTCCTTTCACTGATATTACTTAACACATTCGTTAAGATGAACAAATCTGCATTCTGCACACATACACCTTAAATTACTTATAATGCTTTAAACAAAGGTTCGTTTAACTAACATTATTTGTTACATTAATAAGTGTTCAACCTATCATTAATAATTCATAATTAAATGTTAACAAGGTTAACAAATATACTTAAAAGATACTCTTATACATAAAAACTACTCTTGAAGGTATGACTAATGTTAAACCAAGCAGTTATCTGACCTATAAACATGAAACATCTTTTTTTTTAATTTAGTAAACTTGTGCATTCAACTTTGTATTAAAACCGCATTCAAGTGTAACAACGTAAAATTATATAAAGTTATAACACTGTGAGTTTGCAAAGCTTTTTTTCTGTATTACTTTTATACATTTTGAAATCATGCAACAATTTACACTGTTATAAAGCAAAATGGCACTGGCTTAATAGTAATAAATCAGAAAATTAATAACAATTAGATAAATAAAGAAAAAGAAAGTTAGATTTTTTTTTTATCTTTAATTAAGATGATTAAATGTACAGTGTGTTTATCTTTGAGCTTTTTGGTGTCATTGCAAACTGTCTGTATGTGTTTGTGTTAATGAATAAATGAGGTAACAAGTCCTAAGTTCCGTGTGTGTGTGTGTGTGTGTGTGTGTGTGTGTGTGTGTGTGTGTGTGTGTGTGAGATCCCCTCTCGCCTCCTGCCTGTCCTGCAAAGCAAAGCCCCCTTGTGGAGCCTCAGCTCTCATTTTCCACAGAGGTATACAGAATGTGTGTGTGTGTGTGTGTGTGTGTGTGTGCTGAAACAAACCGAGCAGCTAAGGATACACACACACAGAATTGTGTGCATGCTGTGTGTTTGTGCACCGTGCATGCATGAAGTCGTACATCCCTTCATTTCTGCACCGTTAAAAGAAAGAACCAGAAATCTCAAAGTTTACAGCATGAGAGTGTGTGTATATGCAAATGTGCATGTGTGTATGTGTGTGTGTGTGTGTGTGTAGAAACTAGGAAGTGTGTGAACATTAAGGTCCGTCTGGCTCCCATGGTCCTGTCTCCTGTGTGTGTATGTGTGTGAAAGTGTGTGTAAGTATGTGTAAAAGTGTGTGTGTGTGTGGGTGACTTGCTCTCATCTTCCCTGCCTCAGGCGCCACCTCACTCCTGCTCCAGGAACAGCAACAGCTCATGCACTTTCCTGCAAACTTAAAACAAACAAATAAATAAATACATACATTTTAAACTGTAATAGTTTTAAGTCGGGTGCTGCTTTGTGAGCTGAATATATATGTAAGGTACATTTTTAAAATGTGTACTAAAAAAGTAAACACAATACGGATCAAGTGCAATGAAGGAAAACTTCACAAACAGCAAGATTTTCCTGGAAAAAAAAAAGAAAGAAATCCTTTTCTCAGACTTAAAATTCGTCCTTCTTTTCTCTTTCAGAGATGGTCTGTGTTCTGTTCCAGGGTGTGGTTTAATTTCCTGCCTCTCTTTTCTTTTCTTTTCTTCCCCTTCTTCCCATTTTCCCCTTAGACATTCTTTAACTATGACAAGCCATTATGCGAGCTCGGACGGCTCGTCCACGTGGTCTGAATTCAATAAGAGAACACACCCGGCCAAACCACGATGGGCTGGAACGGTTCACGGGATCAAAACGAGGACGAGAGCACGGCCAAAAGAGTGATGCTCGAATTCCCATTTCATCCGAATTCGTTTTCACTAATCCCTAATGCTAAATCAGCCTGGGGTTGGGTGTCTATACAGCAGCTTCTCCTGCAGGTTTTGATTTTCATCTCTGCTAATCCATTTTTTAAGTAGCTCAAAACACACATCTAAGCATGCCATGAAATGAGTGAAGGAAAGAATTAGAGAGAGAGAGAGAGAGAGAGAGAGAGAGCAGTGGTCAGGGTCCTGCTGGATTAGAGGGAAGCACTGGAGCAGCTCTTCACCTTCAACACAAATTTCTTTTTCTCTCTCTCTCTCTCCTGTCTCCTCCTTTCCCCTTCTGTCATTCTTTCGCTCCCCCCTCCATCTTTACAGCTGTCTCACACTGCCACGTAGCTCTGCATCACTATTAGACACATGGAATTCACCAGACTCAAAACCTGGATCTGGATCTGCTCTCTCTCTCTCTCTCTCTCTCTCTCTCTCTCTCTCTCTCTCTCTCTCTCTTCATCTATCTATCTTTGCATTGCACTCAACCTTTCTCAACACTTTCTTGTGGTGTGTTAAAGTTTATTGAGAACACACACACACACACACACACACACACACACACAACCCGAAAAAAGCAGTTCGGACTAGAAAGTGTTTGCTCACAATGTGACAAAACTCTGAAACACTAAAAAATCAACTGAAAATATCCAGTAATATAATATTGATTCGCATTTTATATGAAAGTGTTTATCTGTACACTAATACTCAATATGAATATGGAAATAAAAAAATTAAAAAATTTTTTAAAGAAATAAATAAAAAGCCATGCTCTCCTGCCATCTAGTGCTGAATTTGTGTAATCACTCTATTCAATACAGTAAAGCAGCTCATTTTATTCATTTAGTTTTTTTTTTTTTAATTCATTTTACTATCCGTTTTAGAATCATTTCCTAAATCAATCAGGGTTATTATTTTTAATTATTAGACATTTGAACTAAAATCCACTGTAACAGAGCAAAGATTTGGTTTATTATATTATTTTATTTTATACTTATAAAGAAATGAGTAAATAACATACTTCATATTTGGATAATTATCGAGGACAATAAGGTGTATAAGTACCTTTCTTTACAATATCACTTTTTAAACTTCCAAGTACCTTAGAAAAGAAAAACCTTGAATAATCGTCATTATTTGGTGTAAAATTTAGATTTATTGTCTTTAATGCTACAAATTGCTATTATTATTATTATTATTATTATTATTATTATTATTATTATTATATAATTTTCTGTTTACTTTTCATTTGTTAGTTAACAATCTTAAACACATTTCTCAGGGCTAATTTAATAATAAACAAATTTGATTCCTTAGTTATTATAATTATCATACACACAATGCCACTTTAATAAGAACACCTGTACACCTGCTCATTCATGCAATTATACAAATCAGCCAATCATGTGGCACATCAAACATCAAAATGGGGAAGAAATGTGATCTTGCTTGTTTGTGCCAGACGGGCTGGTTTGTGTATTTCAGAAGCTGCTGAATTTTCGCAGAGTTTCTAGAGTTTACACAGAGTGGTGTGAAAAACAAAAAACATCCAGTGAGCGGCAGTTCAGCAGACAGGGATGCCTTGTCGAACAGAGACATCAGAAAAGAATGTGCAGGCTGGTACGAGCTTACAGGAACGCTACGATAACTCAAAAAACCACTATGTACAACCGTGGTGAGCAGAGAAGCATCTCAGATCGCTCAACATGTCAAAATCCTGGATGGGTGGATGGGCTACAAGAGCATCAGGTTCCAATCATGTCAGCCAAGAACAGGGATCTGAGGCTTCACTGGGCACAGACTCACCCAAACTGAAGCGCTGAAGCTTGGAAAAAGACCACGCAATGGGTACAGGTGTTCCTATTAAAGTGGCCGGTGAGGGTATTTGTGATTCAAATTCAAGCAAAATTATAAAACTCTGATACTGTATACTACTATTTAAAACATGATATTTGTTTACAACCCTGTTACTGAAATCATTTATTTGAATATTGGTTAAAATATGCAACATATCAAACTATAGCCCTAGTATATACACATTTAGATAATCTAGCATAAAGTCTTACTTTGCTATTGGCCACCCCACATCAGCTCTGTGGACCACCTTGGCCACCCCATTGGAAATCTGCTTTTGTGCGACTACAAATAATACATAATTGACGGTACTGTGAGGTTTTTATTTACCTGCTTAAACATATGGTAACGCAATAAAATTCTAGTCTTCACCTTGTTATCCCAAGTAATTATAAAATAATTATGAAATAAATTATTTTTTTGTTTTCTTCTTAATACTGTACTTAAAATCTGTCAGTGAAATCTGATTAGACTTTCTTACTGAATTTTTACACAAAATTAATGACAATATAATATCGATATCATGATAAATTATGTCAAAATACAATATAATTTTCTGAGATATTGTGATATCTTAAAAAAAAATTAATAACAAGCAGCTGATTTGATTAAGTTCGCTACTATTTAAATCTTTTAAAATTGTTTTAAAATAATGTAAGATTTTAATTGCCTTCCTTCTTTTCAGTCTTAATTTTTTGTATGTAATATATACATATACATATACATATACATACATATACAGGTGCATCTCAATAAATTAGAATGTCATGGAAAAGTTCGTTTATTTCAGTAATTCAACTCAAATTGTGAAACTCGTGTATTAAATAAATTCAGTGCACACAGACTGAAGTAGTTTCAGTCTTTGGTTCTTTTAATTGTGATGATTTTGGCTCACATTTAACAAAAACCCACCAATTCACTATCTCAACAAATTAGAATATGGTGACATGCCAATCAGCTAATCAACTCAAAACACCTGCAAAGGTTTCCTGAGCCTTCAAAATGGTCTCTCAGTTTGGTTCACTAGGTAAGCCACAAACATTCATTGCCAAAGAAGCTGGCTGTTCACAGAGTGCTGTATCCAAGCATGTTAACAGAAAGTTGAGTGGAAGGAAAAATTGTGGAAGAAAAAGATGCACAACCAACCGAGAGAACCACAGCCTTATGAGGATTGTCAAGCAAAATCGATTCAAGAATTTGAGTGAACTTCACAAGGAATGGACTGAGGCTGGGGTCAAGGCATCAAGAGCCACCACACACAGACGTGTCAAGGAATTTGGCTACAGTTGTCGTATTCCTCTTGTTAAGCCACTCCTGAACCACAGATAACGTCAGAGGCGTCTTACCTGGGCTAAGGAGAAGAAGAACTGGACTGTTGACCGGTGGTCCAATATCCTCTTTTCAGATGGGAGCAAGTTTTGTATTTCATTTGGAAACCAAGGTCCTAGAGTCTGGAGGAAGGGTGGAGAAGCTCATAGCCCAAGTTGCTTGAAGTTCAGTGTTCAGTTTCCACAGTCTGTGATGATTTGGGGTGCAATGTCATCTGCTGGTGTTGGTCCATTGTGTTTTTTGAAAACCAAAGTCACTGCACCCGTTTACCAAGAAATTTTGGAGCACTTCATGCTTCCTTCAGCTGACCAGCATTTTGAAGATGCTGATTTCATTTTCCAGCAGGATTTGGCACCTGCCCACTCTGCCAAAAGCACCAAAAGTTGGTTAAATGACCATGGTGTTGGTGTGCTTGACTGGCCAGCAAACTCACCAGACCTGAACCCCATAGAGAATCTATGGGGTATTGTCAAGAGGAAAATGAGAAACAGGAGACCAAAAAATGCAGATGAGCTGAAGGCCACTGTCAAAGAAACCTGGGCTTCCATACCACCTCAGCAGTGCCACAAACTGATCACCTCCATGCCACGCCGAATTGAGGCAGTAATTAAAGCAAAAGGAGCCCCTACCAAGTATTGAGTACATGTACAGTAAATGAACATACTTTCCAGAAGGCCAACAATTCACTAAAAATGTTTTTTTTATTGGTCTTATGAAATATTCTAATTTGTTGAGATAGTGAATTGGTGGGTTTTTGTTAAATGTGAGCCAAAATCATCACAATTAAAAGAACCAAAGACTTAAACTACTTCAGTCTGTGTGCATTGAATTTATTTAATACACGAGTTTCAGAATTTGAGTTGAATTACTGAAATAAATGAACTTTTCCATGACATTCTAATTTATTGAGATGCACCTGTACACACACACACATATATATATATATATATATATATATATATATATATATATATGTATGTATGTATATAGTAGATTTCAGACACTCTTTGATAGTGCGTGCTGATTTTACAAGGCTTTTTGAAGTTGTCCAGAAATCCCCTGAAGAACCCAGACTTCTTCATAGTGTGCAGATTTATCTTTTTATATTACGCACCATTGTGTCTGGCACGTAAAAACAACATTTGTAACACTCACATTCTCTTCCAGACCCTCAAAAATGTGCTTTTTTTTTTTTCTTTTCACTTTTATACCCTGCACTGATGATTGTTGTAATGCCAAGCATGTGTTTTCATCCAGAAAAAAAAAGAAAGCAATTTGACAAAATAGATTTGATGTATAGAAACAGATTTGATTTATTTGATCATTTTTTAAACACTGAACCATTCATATAGGAAAAGGATGAGAAAGAAGGTGCTTTAAAACGTAATTACATATAATAAAATAAAAAAGTAAACGTGTCACACCTACATATAAGTTAAAAAGTAAACATTTATCCCTGTGTGTGTACTCTTTTTCTTCTTGTTCAAGCAAAGGATCTTGGGTTAGAAGATGTAGGTGGTAATATCCATTTGTCAAGCCCTGTTTCATTACTGCCTTTAAGATGCCCTTGTCAACTTCCCTTCATGCTTAACACCTACAGTACTGTGCAAAAGTTTTAGGCACCCTATTTTTTTTAGTACAAACTTTGTTATAGATTTTTTATTTTATGACTTCTACATTATCAAGTAAATACAAAAAAAAAAAAACATTTTAGATTCCCAAACATTAGTTTTCTAGCACAAAATTAAATGTTACAGAAAAAATGTTTGTATGTCATTAAAGAAAGCAGCATATTACGTAAGAGACACTTTTCAGACAAAAAACACAATGAAGGCTGTTGGGTTCTGCTGCAAAAATAAGAAGCGAGTGCGAAAGTCAAAGTGTCCAGAAGAACTGTGGCTGGTTCTGCAAGATGCTCAGTAAAACTTACCGGCTCATTTCCTTATAAAACTGCACACATTGTACCGGAGATTACTATTTATTTTTTTGTCACACCAAATATTGACATTTACTACTGTTTACTGCTCTTTACGGTATTTTTTATTTTTTTTAAATGTAGACATTTAATTTCATTATTTCGAAGGCATCTTTGCTCTACAGCATTTCTTTGCATGTGCCAAAAACTTTTGCACAGTACTGTACTTCAACACAACTGGCCACTTGCAGAACAAGCGGAGGAGGGACAACAAGGAACAGATTTTAAAATAGCACTTGCCCTGAGTAGTAAACACAAAATATGTATGCATGAAGCATGTTTTTAGTTCTCTGGTGTACTGTTATAAACAGCTTTGTTTTCCAAAAGCCTACATTTACAGTATGTTGACTTGATACCTTAACCCGCTGAGGGTCCCTCTGATAAACTTTACTTGAGCTAATACCCCAATACAACAGCTCTTGAGATAACCGTCCAATTGGAAATACTGAGGGCAAATTGACAAAAGCATGTTAAAAACAGAATTGAAACAAAAAATTTGTCTCCTTGCTGCTACCTTTTGTGTCACTGGCAGGGGGTACCCAAGGAATACTGTCACCTGTACTTCTGAATCCATTTGGTTAAGACAGAATCAGTATTGAAAGAAGCAAATTGGTCCATTTATGTTATTTTAGCAGCCATTCCTACTTGAACCTTTGAGTTCAAGCTACCTATTCTAGTTTTTTTGCTTTATATCAGCTTGTACGGTTGTTTCTATGAAGTGCAGCTTCAGTAAAAGTCCACCACCTGAAAACCTCTTAGGCAGCTGAAAGCCATGAAGTCTAGGCTGCCCAAGTCTAACAGGTTGTGCTCCAGCTGCACCTTAACCAGACGACTTCTGGCTGCTTCTGATTTTTTGAATGAACAGAATGCATTGCGTGGAATTATCTGAATCTTGTTATAGTTGAGCGCAATATAAACGAGCCAAGCTGGGAGTTGACGTGGGACCTGGTGAAGCACATTGTGGCTAAGATCCAGCTGGTGCAACAAAGGAAGCATCCGAAATGCTCCAGGCGCCACCCTGGAGATCCTGTTGCGGGCCAGGCCAAGGTGCTCCAGGTGTGGAAGTGAGAGAAACGTGGTCTTGCTGATGCTCGAGATGGAGTTCCCCTCTAAGTTAAGAGTCTTAAGGGAGTGTGGAAGGTGACGAGGGACTTGCTTCAAGAAGTTCCCTTCTAGGTTGAGACTTTCCAAGCAGGTGGCATTGATGAGTGCACCTTCGCCCAAACCCTTGTTGGTCAGCCTGTTGGCACTGAGGTCCAACACTTGAAGCTGTGCCTTGCCCTGAAAAATTCCTGGCTGAAGACATTTGATGAGGTTACCACGGAGGTAAAGCACTTGAAGGCTAAGCGGGAGCTGCAAGGGGACAGAGGTAAGACGGTTGTGGGAGAGGCTGAGTGTGCGAAGGCTGCTTAGTGGAGACAAAACTCCAACAGGGAACGAAGATGAGTTACTTTCTAAACTATTGTTGCTCAAGCTGAGGATGAGCAGGCCAGGGCAGTGAAACCAGACCACCTCAGCCATCACTTTCAATTTGTTCCCATCCAGATGGAGCTCCTCCAGCGAGGCTGGAAGGTCAGTAGGGACACTCTGGAGGAGGTTCCGGTCCAAATACAGCCTCTTTAGTGCCTGGATGCCTTCGAAGGCACCTTCGATGGAACGGTCTACCAGACGGTTGTTGCTCAGCACCAGGAACTCCATAGAAAGGTACTCTGAAAGCAGGTCCAGCGGAATGCTCTCGATGCGGTTGTTCATAAGAAGGATGTAGCGGGAATTGTAAGGAATACCATAGGGGACCTTTTCTAGTCCTTTGTCTGAACATTGCACCACCCTGTTAGAACAAGACAGCACAAACAACTTTAATCACATTGGACATTACAGAAGTTAAACTAAGTATATGTAAAGCTGTATTTGATACACACCTCCCGTAACAAGCACAGTCTGGTGGGCAGTAGTGATCTTCAAAATATGGAAAGAGTGGGACAGTTGTAAGCTGATCTTTCTCCTTCACATTTTTCTCATTGTTCTGAAGCTTGTTTTCCTCCTGTTTGTCTTTGATTTCTGGTAGTTTAGTGTTTGGTTTGGGCTTGAAGGTACTGGGTAAGCTCATGGCAGTAGGGCCAGCCCTGGCCACCATTGCCGTGGTAGCAGCATCCACATTCTCTTCGGGACTCTCAATCTGAGCCAATGAAGAATTCTCATGTGTGCTGTTCTCATTGGTCGTTAGCATAGATGTGCTGTTTATAGCTGAAAAGTGACTTGTGTGAGTACCTGAGAGAGATGTATTTTGACCTTCAATATCAGGATTAATCCACGTAATGTCTGCAGGACCTTGTGTGGTGATCAGAGATGGAATGACGGTGGATGAGAAATACTGAGAAAGAGAGAGAGTAGCACGGGGAGTGTCTACGGATTGATCTTCACCCTGATTCTCTTCCTCATCCACTCTTGTATCCTGTCCTTTCTCATGGCCTTGCTTTCCCTCATTGCTTTCTCCTTGCTCCTCCTCTGCTTCTTTCAGGATTTGATGCTCGTCTTCCCCAATTTCCTGACTGTGTACAACATCGGTCTCCTCTTCCTCTTTTACTGTTACAGTAATCTGGGTTCCAGGCTCTTCCTCCAATTTTAGCTCTACTTCCCCCACTGCTAGAGGTTGCTGGAGGTGATCAAGGCTCCACTCAGTCCAGGTCTCACCCTCCGAAGACACATTCTGAAGAGATGATACATTCAGACCTGTAGGAGGGAATAAAGCAAAACCAAGGGAAATTCATTCAAAGCTCATTTAAAATTATTTATTTATTACCAATGGACACAAACCAAGCATTTTTGTCTAGATTAAATTAGACAAGCGTACAACAACCAGAGGAACCACGAAATCAGATATTGTTGTGTATTTTATGTATTTGTCTATAAGTAATTGCTCTCAGTACTTACTTGGCTGAAGGACAAAAGTCTTAGCCACCCCAGCCAAAATCCAAAACAGCAAAATCACTGTTCTCATTTTTCACTTGGAAGAGCTAAAGAAGGAAGACGAGATCCACATAAATAAGTCACAATCCGGCAGACTGAAGAGACATGTTTCCAGCTGTATTTTCACCTACAATTATTCGATTTGGTTCCTTGCTGAAATGTTCTATCAACAAGTCAGAACTAGTGCAGCATCAAGCATTATGAATGCTCTAATTCATTCAGGAACATTAGAGACTATTAGTGAAACAAATCTGAAGCGCAGGTCTTACCTTCAAACTCTAAACAAACTTCTCAGCCGTCTGTTTGTGTTGTGGAGTTTTAAGACATGCTGGGTTATCCTGAAATAAAAGGACTAAACGAATAATCCAAGAGTTCATATATCCTCTTCTATTCAGACACAGCAGCCAGTCGTCGAATGGCAACCATGTAAGAAATGCATTATAAGAGGTTTGTCACACTCACTCACCAAGATAAAGGAATCTCTGGGATCAATAGATGCTGAAGAAGATTGTCAGACAGGTCAAAGGTTACTGATGTCACTGTTTACCTTTCCTTTGGAGCTCCTGCCCACTGTCGCTTTAGTGACAAGTGGTTTCCAGGCAAAGCGGTGACCTTAGACCTCAATGTAAGAACGCTGATGTGTGTCAAAGTGAGAGTTTGCCTGCAAATCCCCAAGTCAGTGTTTCATGCTTTATATAAACACTTATGACTGCCGGACAGTTTGTGATTAACAGACACTGATTCCAAGAGATATTATAACAAATAGCCCTGAGCTTGGCTTTTGTCAACTCTCAAAATGTGAGAATTTAAATAGCTGAATAGAGTTAGAGCACAGACAAGTAGATAAAAATTCTCCCTCCCATTGTATTTTTTTAAATTAAATAATTATACATTTGTTCCTGCATGTATTTATGTATTGTTTTGTCAAATTGTTTCATTTTTGATTTGTTGATGTGCATATGCACAGGTGCAATATATATTATTTATTTATTTATTTTTATTTTTTTTTTAATGCAGCTTTTTTGCTATATATTGCTTCTTTCCCTGGGTTAAGGGGGTGGTTTAAAAAGGGTTTAAACATAAAAACATAAAACAAAAATAACATTTAAAAAAGACAGACAGAATAGCAAAAATGTATACATAATGTGGATTCATACAAATTTCATTTGTTTAGCTTCTTTCTGACCCAATTATTAGAACAAAAACAAGATTAGTTTATCTGCAAAGTGGGCACAAGATGCAATCACCATTGATTAAATTACATTCACTTAATTACATCAATTAACACAGTCCTGCTAGTGTGTTGCTCCTTTCATGTCATTTACCAACTAATTATGTTAATGATGTGGAAAGTATTGCCATGCACAGTGGATGTTAACTTAATAAACTATTCTATTATTATTCTAGTACTAATCTTATTAAAAGCTTGATTATATATACACCACTGAACATTCTTTACTGGTGGCTACAAGAGGTCTATGGTAAGTTTTAACAATAGTTAATGTCATTGTGCCCTTTATTTGTCTATAATTTTTATCAAAATAACAAAATAATGAAGTAAGGTTCAACAAAATTTCTTTTTCCTCTATCAGTTTATACTGAAAGCATCCCCATGGGGTGTTTATCTATATAGACAGAAACATAATTTCTTTGTTTATGTAGCCATCTACTGGAAACTAGGATTACTGTGTATTTTTGTGTTGGTCTTGTGAAAAATAGATGTTGCTTTCATCACACCAACTAAAATAATTGCCAACGTGTATGTACCAATGAACGTCCAAACTTTATTCCTGGTCAAAGTACAAACATTGTAATCTACTGGGGTATTATAACAAAGAATACTGTTAAATGAACAAATCCCCGCAAAAATAAATACAACATTTTTTGCTCATTCCTTTATATTCTGGATTGTGTGGGGCTCACTTAAAAAAGGATCTGTATACAAATTAGAATTTCTAATCAAACAAATGGTATTTTGAAAAAACAAACAAACAAAAAAGAAAACAGCAGAGCCATATAATAACAGCCACCATATGACAAATGAGACACAAATAATAAACTAATAATCCAGAATCACTTGGTTAAGGATATAACATTAAAACATAATAATGAATGGATTAAACAATGTATGACATGGCATTTTTCAATAAATCTAAAATTGTAATTGTTGGAAAACCGCTGTGGTATAAGAGGAGTAAAACACTTAGGGGTGTGCGTTTACAGGAAAATAATCAATGATGGAGTGGTATGAGGAAGCGAAGTTACTGATACCAGCCCGAAGTTGATTATTTTCCTAGAACACATCACAAAATGTTTTGTTGTATAACATGACAAAAAAAAAAAAAGACTACAATTTTTATTTATATAAGAAAAGACAGTTACAATTAATGTTGTGGAATGTTCAGGAAACAAGTTAGTTCCTGTTATCACTTATGTTATAGCAGTTATAAACAGCTGTGCCCTCACAAGCATTTTTTGCTCTCCCTCTTGAAATAAATAAGACCAAAAAACAAAACCCCAACAACCAAAACCGAGAAACCGTGGAGAGTAAACTCCTCTGTCCTGAAGACTTGAAGTTACAGCTTTACCTCTGAATATTACTGTTAAAGTCGTCTTACAGAAAACCTCAAACAGTAAGTCACCAATTACAAACATATTCTTTTAATTTGTTTATGTTTAGCATCCGGCATCAAGTCCCTATGAATGAGCTGTTACTATACTACAGCCAGATATAGAAAACCTACAATAGAGTGCTCATATTTTTATTCTATTTTTATATTTATTATTTTTATTATTTTAACACCAGAATAAATAAAACAAACAAAAAAAAATTTTTTAACATAAATCACAAATCAAACACTGATCGGTATCTTTTTCAAAAATGAGGATAGTGCAACACATCAAACGTTCCTGAAGTAAGGGGTTTCAAATAGTTTTCAAAAATGAGGTGACTTCCATAACTTATTTTTACATTTTTATAACCAAATTAGTAAGTATGGTCACCTCTGGATAAGTTTCCTTCTCATACTAACACGTGTCCATAGATTTCTAGCACTTTTGGCTATTGTGGTACTGGACGGGAGACGGAGACTTCGTAGGGGCTCTCTTATACAGGTCAGCATTCCCGAACCGGATTCCTGCAGCTGCTCATGGGAAATGTAGTTTATCCTCCTCAACTGTTTGCTATAGTAGCTGCGGAGGTCGCACAGCTCTTCGAGGGCTGAAGCGGAAACGATGGAGGTCTCCGATGGACAGCTGGCCAGAATTGATTTGGAAGACGGAGGTGAAAACTGCTGTTTTCTTCTTTTAGATGGCACCAATTGTCGTTTAGTCATTTTATTAAGATCTTGGACGCCATTTCCAGTGACGCCTTTCTGTTCCTGAACAGTCACTTCTACATTCACTTCGATTACAGACGGGTGGTTACTTTCAGGTGCTTGTAAAGAGCTGGGGTCTTCCTGATTTGTGGAAAGTCTCCTCTCCGGGTTCGGTTGGTTCATTTTGATTAAATTTCCATTTGCACTTTGATCAGTATTGACATCCTTCGAGCCCCCGCAAGTTTCTTCCTGGAGCTCAGCAGGTGATTGGTCAATCTGAGGAAATGGAGGACATTATGAATCTGTAATTTGGTTACGGGATAGCGAAGAGGGACAACACATTATGAGTATATGGGATTAGTGATCCATGCAAAGTGTTAATGCTAGCCACCCCAGTAATATTCCCATGTGAGTGAATCCACAACCCTGCGTTAGCAAAACGGAAAAAAAGGGGGTGGGGTTGGGGGCAGGGTTGTGGTGTTTATGAAAACGCGTATAGCCGGGACGTGCAGCATGATGTTAGAGGAAGTGACAGACATGGACAAGCAAGACAAACAAGTGTTGAAAAATGTTTTTTGGACATCCCGAGTAAACAATATCTTCATGCGAATTTTAAAATAGTGTAATAAAAACTGTACTTTTGGGCTCTTTTTCCTCATGGACTAGGGAACACTTTCTTTCTTGATTTTCTTGGCCACGGGTTTTTTTCCAGCACGCTCGGCAGGTCTTTTTCCTTCTTTTGGTTTTATCTTGGCACTACTCTTATCTCCGCTGCCTCCTGCCAGATTGACCTGTGGGCAGCACAAGAGCTTTTTTTAAACCAGCATGTCTTTGAGGATGGGCAAGACTGAGAGCAGAGAGATAAGCAGTTACTGAAAAAGAGAATACAGCCTTTTACAATACAACATTTATCATGGACTGGTGCAGGCTTTCCAAAAAGCCTACACCAAGAAGCATTTTAAATAATCTCTATTAATAGCTCAGGGGGTAGACAAATCAGTTGCAGATTTCCTGACCGGCCTATTAGTTTTAATTCATAGTTGCTACAGGGACTAAAGACTTGCTAAAGTAAATTTCACAAACAGAAAATAAAAGACTCTCTCTCTCCTTATTGACTTTCAGAAAGCAAGTTTTCATTTAAACCGAATGCATCTCGATGCCGTAACTATAGCACATGCTACTCGTTCTGAACCCCAACGCCTGCAGCACTGCACACTCGTACGATCTCCTCATAGGATTGTCTGTTACATCGAACGTTTCTTTGTGAAGATATATGGGAGGTTGTCTTCTGTACCACGGCATGTTCTTTTGCACCGAAGTACATAATGGTTTTCTTTTTGCTGCTGTAGCACCCGAATTTCTCCTTGAAGAATAAAGTAAAGCAAAGTAAGTTAAGTAAAGTGAGTAAGTAAGTAAGTAGGAAAATTAAGTAATGCACGTAAGTAAAGTAAGTAAAATAATTTAAGTAAAGTAAGAAAGTAAAGTTAGTTAAGTAAAATTATTTAAGTAAGTAAGTAAACCAAGTAAAGTAACTAGTCATCCCGTCCGTACATCTATTTAATGCCACACACACATCTCATAGTTAAACAGTAATGCCTTTTATTTTATTATTTTTTTTACGTGCGATACGAGACGAGAACACCACAGCTCATAGCGGAAATGCTGGCCAACATGATTTACTACATGGTCATAAACTCATCATTTCCCTTGATCTGTATTAATGCACTTAACTAGTGAACTAGCTCACCGTATCATTTGCATGGTGGGTTATGTAATAGATTTATGATTTGTCCACCCCTGAGTGCAGGAAGAGCACTAATAGGTCATGTTGTATTGGTCTGTATGCCTCATCATTTCTGGGAAGTGAAACAGAGTCCCCCATAAAACAGTGCAGATTCAGTGGATGATACTCCAGAGGCCACCGAAGTGTGTTGACTGAAATTGAGAAGACCTCCACCTCAAATTGGGACAAAGTGCCCTGCTGATGAAGTCACCTGCTTGACTCTGTAGCGAAAACGTCTGCTCCTGTTTTTAAACACAGGCTTAACATCCTGTGAGCTGCACACACTGCTCTGAACATATTGTCTCTGTGCTTGCCATTGGCGTCGTCTTTTACTTCTCTTCTTCTTCATGGCGATCACGGCGTGTTGCACTGCCTCACTGGCGTGTCTGAGATTTCTCCACCTCCTCTTTATTCTGCGTTTTTTACGGCACTCAGGCTAGCATTATAGAGTCAGTCAGGATTACTGGAGAGCATGAGGGGTACAGCTGAATAAAACTGAACACAACTAGCTTTTTCTTGAACTAAATGAACCAAACCTTTATGAAATCCACACCAGAGCATGTCCAAATGTCAGGGACAAACTGATTCTCAATCTTGATGACCTTTGTGCAAAATAAATCATTAAAATAATTGTTTCAGGAAAATAACAGGCATTTAGATTTACATCCTGTACTGAAATTAGAAGGTAACTCAACCCACTGCATCACTTCAAGAACATTAAAAATGAATAGTAAAGAAGGGCTGAATATTATGAGCATTATTTATAAAGCAAGACTGTTCCCAGAACAAAGTTAAGCTTCTGCAGGGAGCATTAAGGGTTTAGTGCACACTGTTCTTGATGTAGTAATTATTTTTAAACAACATGCATACAAAGCCTAATCCTAGATTAGACGTCACAGAGCAGGACACATCATACCTTACAAGTGGGAAAACCGTGTTGAGATGAGAACACCAGCCAAAAGATTTCTAATGCGAGATGTGTTAAAGGGTGGTGGAGCTTTCAGGGGGCGTCCGTTAATAATGGACCTGTGCAACTGTCAATCATTCCAGATTCATATATGGATTTGTCTCATGTGCGGTTTTTATTAGCAGGAAGACTCTTTTGTCACATTTTTTGAGCAATAACTCATACTAGCGTACTCCGATCACAAAATGCGTGAAGGTCTGGGCAATCTTTTGTGTATTAATTCCATGGAAAAATAAAAGGAGGGCTTGGCAACCCCGTGAGAAATGTCTCTCGTGGATTTTTTGTGAATCACTTACTCTTCTGTTATTTATTGCAAATTATACACCGAAATATCGCCATTAACTCATCACTCCCCCGCTAATGCTAGACAAGGCAAATGTCAGTATCAGTAGGTTTATGGTGAACAAACCTGAACAAAAACATCTGTTAGTGCTCATAAATGACATCTAGGTGCGATTAGATATGATAAACCTCAGAGGAAACCTCACGTTCTAAAATAAAAGGAGGGGAGACAACTACAGGTGCATGTGAGTAAAATTAGTCAAGTGTAAAAGACAAACTGATCTACAGTGAAATGGTATCATTTATTTAGATATTCTGATTGAAATGTATATCAATTTTCAATCGATTTAAATTAAAAAGGTAAAGAAAGAGACCTTACCTATATGTATTATATACCAAAGAAATGGAATAACAGGAATATTTACACTTGAGCTGGGTGTAGACACCTTCCTCCTCATCTTCATCGTCACAGTGTGGTTTTCATTCTTCAGTAAGCCAGCTTTACGTCCCGCTTTCAGGTAAAAGTACGTCGTGTATGGCGTGAAGCTGAAATCTTCACTTTAAAACAAAATGGGGACGAGAGTTAAAGCCGTAGTTCACCCGAGAAAACATTTCTGAAATCCCAGAGCAGCTAAAACGTTCAAAACTTTGTCACTTCATGTTATCCTCCTTACGAGTGACACTGAACAGTACCTGAAGTAGCCGTGCAGTAAGAGATGAATGATGATGGACTCCACCTCCAGGCGTGACAGGGTCGTGACCTTGGCCATTTTACGGATCTTGGCGCTGCCTTTCCCCATCCAGGTATCACACACCTTCAGAGGAGTTATCTTCTCGTCCAGAGACGCGGCCAACTCTACGATGTCCACCACCTCGCGAGCGTGCTTGGTGATGTCCATGGTGATGTAGTCTGGCACAAAGACATGGACCAGTCATTGTACCGTACTGAAAGCAGGCTCAAAACAATGAACTGTGACTTTGACAAGTTAAAAGGAAGTCAGCAGAACCTAAACCTGAGATGTTCCTGAAAGTTTTCAATATATATATACACACTTGAATATATTGGTTCTGAAATCAGTTATTTATAATTCAGGTCTTGAAAAATTTAGATTTAAAAATTTCAGGTAGTAAAAATTCAAGTTAGAAAATCCAATCTGTTAAAAATTCAGGTTAAAATAATAAAACAAAAATTCACAAAGAATTTCAAAGAAATTTCAGTTTTTAAAAAACTCAAATACGAAATCAAGTTAAATACCAGGTTTGATTGTATAACCAGCTGCTGATATCTAGCAGAATTATTTTTGTTAAATTTCATCATTTAAACGTCAGGTTTTCCCTTCACTTCGGTCCAAGACATGGTTTTTGATTAGTGGCATTACTACTGCTGTTGTTAATTTAAACAACTGTGCATTAGGAATTGTCGGTTTTGTTTAAAGTCAAACTATAAATAAAGGTTTATGGTTTAAAAATCTTCATGGGTGTGTGAGGCATAAATTGTCCTACTTAGATTTAAATTAATAGATAAAAATTCAGAACATTTCTCTCACCATTGCCATGGCGACAGACATCACAAGTCTGGTTGCACTCTTCATCGTCCCAAACTTCATCAAAATGAACCGCCATCACGGCACGCCGACACCTGAGCGCAAACATCGCACATAGACGAGTCATTGCAACAAAGCTACCGAACTGCCGTCATACTACTACATAGTGGACTGTAATTCAACTGCAATAACAAAAGCATGTGCTCCTGAAACTGTAAACTGGTCCATGTGGTAATGGCAGTGACGTATTATTACCTGTCCACGTTCTGACAATAAGCCACCATATTCTGAAGCTTCTGCTGGCCGGTGTTCTCCATCACAACCATGGTGCTGATCCTGAAAATATCCGCAAACCCATAGAACACAACGCAGTCTGCTGGACTGTCATCTCTCCCTGAAAACAAAACAAAATTTTGTTTAATCACACTGTTCTCACATTTCAACACAAACGTTACAGCAACGTCTGCCGTGTCTCATTAAGGGCTTATTCCACTTTTATTGGTTTACAGGACTATGCTTAGAGAGCAGATGCACATTAGTCAGTCAATCTGAATTATTTCTATGTTCACATATGTTGAAACCGCTGTATCGTGCGGTGCTGTGCGATATAACGAGTATCAGAGGTAAAAACTTCAAAACTGTGGAACATACAATTTTACATTAAGTATCTCGGTACATTCTTTTAAAAAGCCTTTGAAAACTTATTTTATCTCCAAGCAGAGGGAAAAAAAAAACATAGCGTACATCTGTGGAGAGAAAATAACTATTTAATGTTGATCAACAGAGTTAATTGTAGATTGAATCATCACTACAATGTAAAAACTGGTAATAATTTATTTTATTACAGTCATAAAAGGAAAATATCAGCCAGACTTTTAATAGGACATAAACTGACTAAAATCACGTGATACTGTCGAGTTACACATCAACAGTATTGCTGCATCCCAATTCGCCTACTATCCGTCCTAAATAGTATCAGAGATTAGAATTAGTGTGTCCCAAATAGTAGTATGTTGAAATAAGTATCCCAAAGGTACCTGGATGGTCTACTATTTCTGGTAGATCTTCTTTTTTCAGCTAATATTGCCCACAACTCCTTGCGCGAGGGAGGAGGAGTTTTGTGACGCATGTAAAGCTGCCTCCTGATTGGCTTATACAGCGACCGTGCGGGGTAAACAACGTTTTAACAAGATTAGAAAGGGCGATAGCGTCTGTAAGGATGCAATTTAGAGAGGTGTAAATGAAATGTGGTAAAATAAATCAAAGGAATGGTAAATTAAATTATATAGTATAAATTATACGAAGAATAATGAATGAAGAAAAGCTGAAATGCAACGAGGAGTTTACAGTGAAAGTGTGCTTAACTAAGCAACAACGTTCTCTTCCATTACACGACGCGTTAGTATGTCCCGTACTTGCATACTCGTTTGCTGCACACTCAAAAGTATGTACTTTTTCCATCACAAATAGAGTACATACTTTTAGTGCATAGTATAGGCAGGCGAATTGGGATGCAGCATATGTGTGACTTTGGAGAGATTGTAGGTTAACATTAGCTAGATAATAATTAGCAGTTCCGTTGTTTTTTTGTTTTTATTTTTTTAAGATTGTACCCACTACGTCTAAAATGTAGATGTTGGCAGCTCTGCAGGTCAGAAGCGTACCTGCTCGTCCACTCTCCTGATAGTAGTTCTCCATGGACTTGCTGATGGTATGGTGGATAACAAACCGCACATCTGCTTTGTCAATGCCCATTCCAAATGCCACCGTGGCAACAACCACCTAAAAAATAAACAGAGGTTCTGAACTTAAATTTCTCACTTTTCAGAGTTATATTGTATTACTGTCCGGCTGACACTCGCATGGCTTGCTACGAAATGAAGATTACGATGTACACCTTAAACTAAACATATTTTCTAGTAAATTGGTCTTCATTTCACAGCTCTATTTTGCAGGCTTCTAACTCTTGGCCCAACAAATCATCATTTCCTGAGTCAATGTAGGGCTTTGTGAAGGATCGAGTTGAGCTGAACACTAATAGAGCTAATCGAATAAAATGCTTCGTCTCTACAAAACAATTGCTAAAGAAGAGAAGTGTGTGCAGTTCACTGAAGAAAACACAGTACATTTTCTATATAGTTCATTCACAAATTGCTTGTCTAATGTCCCTCATAGAAATAGTGAAACGTTTCCAAAAGGCTGACTTTTTTTTGCTGCCGACTAACTGCAGGAGAGAAAACAGTATTTTTAAATCACTTTCTAATTATCATTACCATTAGAAATGTAATACAAATGTAAAACTTCATTGTACCCCTATTTAAATTTGTTTTAATTAAAATTCCCCATGTCAAAAGCACCATTTTTAGATGGCTGAAATTTTGGTGCATCCCAATTAAATATAGTTAACTGATGTTAGCTATATACTGCATTTTATTTCATGTAAATGAACTCAAAACATATTCCATTTACCGTGACAGAGCGAGAATGCTGCTCTGAGGTTGTACCTGAATCTTTTTGCTAGACCACTGTTGATGCACGAGGGTCTTATCTGAAGGCTCCATGTTTGCGTGGTACGGCTGGGCCAGGATGCCCTTCTGCTGCAGCTCTGTAGACACCATCTCTGCATCTTTCTGCGAGAATACATACACTATTCCTGTAGGGGGGGGGGGACATAAAATACCCTTCGTTTCATCACATTTAATCAGACATTTTTCACGAGTGTTTTAGACATACATTAGTAAATATGCCTACTTGGAAGGCAAATATTTTAATACACTTTATACCACTGCATTGCTGAATTCTCAACTGTAATTGGTCAGAAAGTGTTGAAGGGCGGCAGGTATACGTTCATCCGCTCGTTCTAATATATTATAATTTCTATACTAACAAATGTAGATTTTTATGGTGGACGGTCCACATTCACCATCAGTCAGTCAATCAGTTTAATCAGAAGCAACTTCATTCACATGTACCTGACTGGTCCTTGTATCTTCCTTTAATCAGTGCTGCAATTTCTTTAGTTGAGCCTTCATTTTCTTTAAATCGAACCTGTAAAATAAACAAATGAATTAATAACAATAAAGCAAGACAGGTGCGATTCTAGCTAGTCAGAGTTAAAGTTTTAACTTCAGAATGGAGGAATGTATGATATTTTTGCAGTTTCTCGGTAATTTGACAAGCTGTGTATTTTTGTCCTATCAACCTCGAGAGAGAGAGAGAGAGAGAGAGAGAGAGAGAGAGAGAGAGAAAGAAAAAAAGAGGCTGGTGATGCAATGACTGTTTATATCTGTTGTAATACATGATAACAGAAACTTGTTTCACAGATGGTTCACAACATTAAATGTTCATAGAAAATGGATAAGAAGTACAACAAACAGTTGTAGAAATAAAACACTTCAGGATACCATTATAGGAAAATAATCAACTGTTACACGGTTGTAACAGAATCTCCAGTAGCTTCCTCCCACCTCTCGTTGTTGCTTATTTTCCTATTCCAAGTGTTTTCTTTTTTATTTATGCTTCTTATACCTGAACCGGAATAACAAATGTGATGCATCTGTAATGTGAAATGGAGATAACGGTGCATACCTCATAATAGAGATTAGGCCTGTTAAAAGGTGCTGTCAGTGTGACTGGATCCTGAACACACAGGATCTTCTGGCAGTCTTTCAGAACGCTGCTGGTTGCGGTGGCAGTCAGCCCAATCAGTGGGACTTTAGGGAACTGACGTTTGAGAATGCCCAGGAGCTTGTAATCTGAGTCGCACAAAGAATCATGTCAGTAAGGATTAATCAGTGCTACCGTGAATATTATATTGTACAATAATAGCAATATATGGGTCAGTACTGCGGAATGTTTGTCCCTGCTTTCCAGCTGTAATCGATTTTGAGAAAGGCTATGTATACAGTAAAGGACAAGCCGATTTTCTGACTTCAATAGGATGAAAGACGTTATTTATATATATTTGGTTAACTTTGCTTTACATTTATTTTTAATGTTGTGGTTAAAAAAATAAAAAATAAAATAAAATCTCACCTGGTCTGAAGTCATGACCCCACTGACTGCAGCAGTGAACTTCGTCCACAGCGATGCGCTCCAGCAGACCCATATTATAAGCTTTCTCCAGTTTAGACATCAGCAGTTTGCTCTTGGCGATCTTCTCCGGAGTGACGTAGAGCAGTTTGAAGGGGCTGTTTTTATCAATCATACCTGCCATGACGTATTTAGAATCCTCCTGAACAAGCCAAAAGAGAAAAACGAGAATTTATAACGATAAATAATGGTATAACAAGCTTATGTTCTCTGTGATGATTATTAGAGATGATGTTATGAAATCTTTATATGTTTTAACCTTTGAACTGGAAGCATTAAGTGTTACAGCAGGGACGTTGATGGACTTCAGATACATGAGCTGATCCTCCACCAGAGACACCAATGGAGCGATGACCAGCGTAAAACCTGACAGACAAGCAACTATTAGGAATTATCAATTTCAGTAACAGAGCTGTAGGTAACTTACATCAGTCAAACTACACCCTAAAACACACTTACAAGCATTTGCAATGCTAGTTTGTTGGTTGATGCTGTATTTAGGGGGACAAACACTGAAGGTGAGTAGGCACCCTTTTGTTATTCAAACTTTTCTTCTTCTTCTGGCTAGGGTGTCTATGGCAGCCCATAGGACCGTCTTGTAAAAAGTTGTGAAATTTGGTACACTAACTGGGGAGGGTCTAAGGAACATTCTGACCAAATTGGGGCCAAGTGCTGCCGACGCTCTAGTGCCACAACTGGGTCAAATTTGGGCCTAATTTGGAAGTACATCTATAGTCATAACTTTTGAACTGTGTTCAAAGTTTAAAATCCCTGGGTCAAGATGAGCTCAACACACCCTATGATGTCAATTTCCACCTAATTAGATTTTCCGCCATCTTGGATTTTGTCAAAAACGGTTTTGTCGCTACTCCTCCTACAAATTTTGTCCAATCACCACCAAATTTGGCCCACGTCATCTTCAGAGTAAGCCTTAATAAAAGTTATCAAAAGACTTTTAATACCCCAAACGGTTTGCCCGTAAATGGCGAACAAATCTAACAGTGAAGCCACCAAACATGATGTGAGGCTGTATCTCAGCAACGACTTTGCACACCGACACAAAACTTGGTTGGCTCTTCAGGACGTTGACCTGAGGCTAAGCAATAAAAATGTTGTGCCAGCACCACCTACTGGTCAAAAGTTACAATAATGTGCTAAAAAAAATGCTTACACCTAACTGCCATTTTTGATGCTCCTCCTCCAAAGAAAAAAAAAAAATTCAGGCCAGAGCAGTAGCAATCATGACCACAGGTCAAAGTAGCAACAGACAGAACTCAGTAGCGGCAGCTGCAACAGCGATGCCACCCTGCTGCCAGTTTGTTCATCTGGACCTTTCCTTTAACAGTCTTAGGATTCCACCACTGTCCATTGTCAAACCATACACATCATGAGTGAAACTATGCAAAGGGATTCAAGAGTGATTTGTAAAGTTATGGCTCTGCTTTCCTGTGATTGCTTAGGCAACAACTGTGGCGCATCTGTGAACGTGCGGCTCACAGAGTCTCAGTGCTTGGCCCCGGAAAATGCAGTGGCATCGCTGTCTTTAGGTAGAGATGAAGCGATCGCTAAATCCCACTGCTCCGTTATCAGCAGGGAGTCAAAAGGCATTGTGGGTAATGTAGCTGTTTAGTTTAAATGTAAAAAGTTCATTTAAAATTTCTTTACCAAACTTAATCTTTTGGAAGCCAATGAAGATCACGTGTTAATTATAAAGGGTAGATTTTTTCATATACCTTTAGAACAGATAGCCGGTAGCTGGTAGCACAAGCTCTTGCCACGGCCTGTAGGCATCACCAAAAAGAGGTCTCTCCCAGACATGGTGAGGTTGATCGTGGCTCGCTGAAGAGGTCGGAACTTGGAGAGATTGAACACGTTCGCCAGTTTCTCCTCAACCTCTTTTGACCAGGAGAAATCTATCACAGAAAACACAAATATTGTCGTAAACAGTGACCAACTTTAACTGGCAATTTAATTTCAGGTATTTCTTTCACCTGACTCCTCGTAGTGCTGCAGGTCTTTTTTGCTGAAGGCGGGTTTGGACGGCTTTGCAGATCCTGAGGGCTGAGCAGGGTCGCACGAGCCACTGAGAACCTCCAGGAGTTTGTTTTTCCTGGAGGTTAGAGAGGCCTGCTTCTCCAGGAGCTCAGAGATCTTTAGCTCCAGCAACTCCAACTCGGCTTCGATCGAGTCCAACTCGGCCCGAGCTTCCTCTGCAACACAGCAATAAAGTTAATGTTCAGCTTTATTCGTAGAACCCCATTTCCGAAAAAGTTGGTACAGTGGGGAAAATGCAAAAAAATAAACAGAGAGTGTCATTTGAAAATTCAATTCACCCTGTACTATATTACTACATTACTGTACTACATTATTAACACATTATTTGATGTTTTACTTCGTGAATTTAATTTATTTTTGAAAATATATGCTCATTTCAAATCTGATGACTGCGACACACTCCAAAAAAGTTGGGAGAGTCGACCGTTTGTCTTTGCGAAATGTTGGATTATTCTGTTGGCAGATCGGCGAGCCTAGACCCATCCTTGCTCTTGAAGGACTAGGCCTATTTTGGAGGCTCCTTATATACTACGATTAGACGACTGCCTCACCTGTTTCACATCACCTTCTTATTTCAACTTGTCACGTCGCTATTAGTCCTAAATTGCCCTGTCCCGACTTTTTTGGAACGTGTTGCATGCATCAATTTCAAATAAACACTTATCTTCAAAAAAAAAACTATGCAGTTGATTAGATAAAACATCAAATACCTTGTCTTTATACATTTTGTTTTTTTTGTATAAATACGAGTCAAAGTACATTTACGAATCACTCCTCTTTGTTTTTATTTGCATTTTCCATGCTGTCCCAACTTTTTCGGAATTGGGGTTGTATGTTAACACCAGGCATTTTCACAAAGAAGCTTTAGAGAAAACTGGATGTAGATTTAGATCCCAGTGATGAAGAAAAAAACTCCAGAAACAGGTGTCTAATGTTAGTCAAAAATATTACATACTGATAGATTTTACTTCACGTTAATGAACTCGGAACAATCTCTATGTACCATGACAGAAAACAAGGACACCACATCTTCCAAGCTGGAGACAGGATTACTGGTGAAAATGGATGACTAATAGCTAATTGTGAGCTGTGGGGAAGGAGCCGTGCTTACAGTAGGCAGTTAATGTAGGAACGTTCGAAACACCTGCGGGACTGTCAGTCATTAAAGATTTATACGCTTATTGGATCATCTGTAGGTTTTTTTTTTTTTCCGATACGCTTTTCTAGTACTCTTGCTTTTCGCTTCATGATTGCAAAGCAGAGTAAACTGGGATTTGGCTTCACACACCGCAGCATCCCTCCGAGACTCTAATGACCTTTTCTTGTGTTGTGATGCGTTGCGTTGCGAGGTGGCGGTGTCTGTCACCGTCACGTCTGTAATGAGCTCTGCTTTACAGAGACTCCACTAATGAGGTGTTTACATACCAGACTCCTGGCACAATCTGCAGCTCGTCTCTGTATCTCCTCTCTCGTCTCTCAGATCTTTATTTATTTATTTATTAATTATTTAAAAAAAAAAAAAACATTTAATTGAACGCATTTCAAATATTTGTATTGAATTGTCAAACCTTTATTGGCGATGCTGGCCATTTCAGCAGTAGGTCTTCAGGATGTCAGAGTTTTAAACATCAGATCATGCTGATGGGGAAGAGAGAGAGAGAGAGAGAGAGAGCGAGAGAGAGAGAAAAGCAACGGCACTGATGTTAATTTGTGCATCAAGCAACATCATGGTAGTCAGGTTTCAGTTCTTGACCATGTACCCATAATGCACTTTGATGATGGAGGGGAAGAACAGAAAGAAAGAAAGAAGGACAGGGTGAGAGGAGGGGAAGAGAGAACATTTAGATAGAACAAGGAGAGGGAAGAAATAAAGGTTAAAAGAATGTAAAAAAAGATGGATAAGGATTGAGAAAGAGGGGAAAGCTGTATGAGAGAATGGATGGGATGGAGGGATAGATGGTGTAAGATAGACGGATAGAATGAAAGATAAGACAGAGGTAGTGAGAAAGTGGGAAGGGAAAAGAGTGATAAAGAGAGGTAAAGAGACAGAAAAGTAGGAATAAGAGAGCACAAGAGAGGGTTTCCAACCCTTATATTTAATTCTTGCTAAGAACAAGTGATTACCTGGTTAACTAGTTAGCTAAAATCAATGAACAAGTGCCTCTGAGAGCTGTCTAGTTTAGTCTTGTTTTTTAAACTTTAACTAAGTATTTAACACTTTACCACACTGATGATACAATTCATAACTTTCAATATACATTACACTGCGTAACTGTTTCACTTTCCATACACCTTCACTTCTAGGAGACTTCTAGAAAATCCTGTCACTTATCCGCCGTTACATGCGCTCGCGCATGTCCTGAAGGTGTTAGCATGCTAGCCGGTTTGGTAAAGTGAATTAGCTAGCTCGAGATTTATTCAAATCCGAAATCATTTCAAATTAAAGGTTTCACATTAGCGCCGTAAAGCATGCAGCAAAGCAATGTCAGCATTCCACCCTAAATAATTTATCTGTACGGTTATAAAAAATAAAAAATAAAAAATCAATAAATAAAACGTGAACGATATCGCGTACCCTCTTCGGAAAGCCCACTCTCTCGTGTTTACTCGTTTTGGTTGCCCCGCGCGACGCTCATTTCCGGTTACACCGGATATCTTCTAATCTTCTCTCTTCCTCACATTGTTTATAATGTGATTGATAATTTTTATTATTATCTTCAAGTAACAAGTAACAAACAGGCATTATCATTGTTGAGCACACCAACAATACATCCAAGCAGCACCAACTTTGATAAGGAGAAAAAAAAAAAACACAATACAAATAATAAAGCAAAACTATACTACAAACTAAACTGAACTTAAGGGGAGGCTAATCAAGGTATATCACAAGTGATTCTTTTTCAGTTGTTTTAAGGATTGAAAAATAAGTCATTTTTAAATGTCACAAAACCTGAATCTACTAATGTATGTAAAATTTAGCCATAATCAAAATATAATTACACAAAAATTCGACCCCTTTATTTTGTATAGCAACACCAAACCTAACAATGTTATGTTCAAAAACCCGGTATTACATTCTTTATAAGTGAAAGTGACATGTGAAGGCCAATGTATGGTAACCCATACTTGGAATTTGTCCTCTGCATTTAACCCATCCAAGTTAGTGCACACACATTAGAAGTTGTGAGTAGTGAACACACACACACACACACACACATTACAAACCGTGAACACACCCGGAGCAGTGGGCATCCATATTTGCTGCGGCGCCCAGGGAGCAGTTGAGGGTTAAGGGCTTTGCTCAAGTGCCCAACAGTGGCAGCTCAACCATGCATCCACTTAGGTGGTAACTAACCACTCATGCATTCTGTCCCAAAAGAACTTAACAATATCACAAGTGTATAAAAGAGATTCAATATCTTTTTTGACAAAATGAAGCTAAGCAGGGTTGAGCCTGGCTAGTACCTGGATGAGAGACCTCCTGGGGAAAACTAAGGTTACATACAGTGATTTCCATTACAGAATCAGGCCTGTTTTTAATGCAGTGCCGCCTGAGGGCCCGAAGGTCACGGGCATGCAATATTGATTTTCACCCTTGCCCCTTGCACACAGAGATTTCTCCAGATTCTTGGTATCTTTTGATGATGTTATGTACTGGTGATGAGAAGATATTCGAAGTCTTCACAATTTTACGTCGGGGAACATTATTCTGAAACTGTCCCACAATTTGTAGACGCAGTTTTTCGCGGATTGGTGAACCTCTGTCCATCTTTACTTCTGAAAGACTCTGCCTCTCTAAGATACTCTTTTTTTATACCCAATCATGTTACTGACTAATTTCTTATGACCTCATTGTCTGATGTACTGCTGTCACTATCATCACTACCTTCTGGAAGTGGTACAGCTTTGCCTCTCTGCCTTCCTTAAAACTTACTAACATCAACCTAGAACACAATCATGGAGACTTTTATACTGCCTGCTAGTACTGAACAACACAGCTAGACAGCTACACAGAAAATATGTATCCCATAAAAGGACTTTGTCATTTATACATGACACACAGATTTTTTTGTGTTCTTGAGTTATTATTTTTCTAAAATGTGGATAAAAATACCAAAAATCTTTAGAAAACACATTTGGATGTACAATTTATTTTTTTTTTTAGATGGGATTTACATGTATTTTCTAGTATAAAATGAACTCACCATGGTGCCTTGAGAGCATGTGCTAATGTCCCCTTCACTTCCTTCTTGCCAAACTTGTGAAGCACATGGCAGACAACTTTTAATTTCATTTGCTGAGGGGGACATCATGTGACATTACTAAAATTTAATTTTATTGGTTGAATATTATTAGTGTTTTTAAAATGAAAATTTCTTAGCATCATTTATAAATGACGATGTTCCATAGAGGGCTAATTAAACCTTACTCTTAAAAATGAATTGAGTGGATAAATATCAATAATTGTTTTGAACTTCCTTCATTTTAGGCAACAAAGGAGATGACAGGTATCGAGGTCTAACTTTAATTTAATTAAAATTTAACAGGAAGAGGAAAAACATTGTTTTGTAATTAGTGATCTCAAAATTTTATAACATTTACCGTCTAAGAAATTGTAATTGTCAGTATATAGATTAGCAGATGTAGGTATCACAGAAGAATATTGTAACATTCCTTTAATTAGATTCATTAAAGTTACAGGAATAGCTTTGACAACTAAAGTATATTGTTTATATGAACAATCCAAGTTTTTGTTTTTATAAAGAAAATACATATGTACATCGTGTATAAACAATACCTGAAACATCCATTCTACAGACCCGCTCAGTACAGATTTAGCTATATATAAATGGGTATAGTAATATTTTGGCTGTTTATTGCAGCCATAGACTTTTTTTTTATTCCTCAACCTTCCACCAACAGGACATTATTTTGAAAATAACAATAACCACAGACATAGTCACAAAGCAGCTTTTCAGAAATCCTGAGGTAGATTTAGATTCCTAATGAACAAGCCAGAGGTGACCGTGGTTAGGAAAACTTGATGAAGACATGAAGATATTTTGACTCAAAAGTGAACCTGTCCTCTTCTGTGTGACACCAGATAGTAGGATTACCGTATAAATCATTATTCAAGTATAGAAGAGTAAAGACAAACACTACTGAGTGTGTTGAAATGATGTTTGATTGTGAATAAGAGTCTTGGGATGAGCACAGGACAGTCCTAATGATTACAGCAGCAGCTCTTGGGTATAAATCTACAGTATCCAGGTGAGAAGCAAAATGTGAGACTTGGGTATAAACTGGCTTTGGAAAGTGCCATTTTATTTACTTGTTTCTAATTTTTTTGAGTCTTCAGATGACCAGTCAAAAAGGGGTGTAACTTTGATAATCATGATTATGGTTAGTATTAACATTTAAAACATCGCAGACCCCTTGGCTAAGCTTCACGGATCATACCCTGGATCCCACTTTTTTTAATTTTTAAATTTATTTTTAGAACCACTGCTCTAGGAAAACTCAAAAGTTCTGCGTAGGAGCATACAACAGAAGTTCTCCCTTTCCGGAAAAGGTTCCTTCAGAATAGTGAGGTGTCGTTTGCAAACAGTTGGATCAATTGATTTGGCTCTGTGTTTGTCAAAGCACATTTGTAGCTGTTTCTGATTTAACAGTTATTTCAAATCGATTTTATAAAACACAACGCAAATGAATGTTGTTTTGTTAAATAGAATATAGAGTATGGTTTATTGCAAAGAAGAGCAAGCCACTTCAGATCCGAAAGAGTCGACTCATAGTTGTGAGTCAAAATGATCCGACTCACTGAAAATCATTACTTTAGACCTGTGAACAATCCAAAGAACCCTTAAAGAAACCTTTTCTTCTTCTTTGCTGTAAGAGTGCAGGTTTTGTGTGCAGATTATGAAAGTATCATGCTCTACAAATATTAATCATCCCTTTAACCTTCTTCTCAACTGTTTGGTAGAGCACATTTTGAGACTACATTTACAGCATTTGGTAGACACCCTTATCCAGAGCAACTTACATTTATGTCATTTATACAACTGAGAGCGTTGCTCAAGGGCCCACAGTGGCAGCTTGGCAGTGCTGGGGTTTGAACTCACGACCTTCTGAGCAGTAGTCCAACATCTTGACCACTGAGCTACCACACTACACCTTGTTAAAAAATGTGTTGAACTTAACTCATCCTGGTTGAGCCATCTCTACCACTCGGTTTAGGTATGTTATGTTAAAAATATTCACTAAATGTTGCTGTGACTTGAAACAGTGTGCCTTTTCAGTTTGCCTCCTTACAGGAAGTTAGCAAAAATAAAGTCACTCCAGACATCCGCCTCTGGGTTTTATTTGACTTTTTCTAAATGTTTTTGGTATTTGGTAAATATATTTATACTTTTATCATGAAGTGAATTATGGCCTATACTAAAACGGTCATAAGTTACTTATTCTAGGCCTATAGTAAAAAATAAATAAATAAATAAATAAATAAATGAAAGAAAGTGGGGTCTGTTAAAATAAACATTGATTGTTGGAAATAAAAAATGCAAAGAAAACAATTTTCCATTGCTTTTTTCTTAGTGAGGATGTTAAAGGGTTAAGATTAAAGAGGATAAATATGCACCATTTTGCTCAAAATGAATTAAAGGGTGATTCTTCAGGAGAGAAAATAATCAAATGTGTCATGTCAACTGCACATATGTACAAGTAGCACACAAAAAAAGTAAACCGCCCATTAAACCGCAGCACTACGATGTATATTGATTCGGCTAAGCTTTTTTTGGGATGACTTATGCTCACATGATCATTTTGGTTGTTTTTGATTACTTACTGTAAGTAATTAAAGATTACTTACTGACCTTGAACACCATAGTTGATAAACTGATATTAATACAAAAGATATAGATATATTCACAGAGTTATAGGTACACATTAAAGGTATTTTAAATCTTGCATTTATTTAGATTAGGTAGTCAAAACACTTGCAGCTAATAACACTCCTCTCTTCTTACTCCACAGTATGTCCACCACAAGAGGACGCCATGAAACAAGAACCCAGCATGTGCTGCTTCACCGAAACCAAATCTCTCGCATGAAGCTGCAAAAACCAATGAGACAAAGAGTGAAAGATTTTAAGGAGACTCTCTACACTTAATCGCATGCACATCCACCATATAAAAATAAAAATATTTTATACAAATATCATATTTAATTTCTTGTCACCATTACACTCTACCGCAGTAACTATGTAGCTATGTCTATATATGGTATAAGCTAATCTGCTGAATACTATGTCATAGTATGTTATGTTTACATTCACAGCATTTTTTATTATATTGCTATTCTTTTGCACTACATGTCATATCTGACACGTCCACACTAGAACTGTGTATTGGTCGGCGCTACACTGTCTCTTACTGTACTGTCTTGTGTTATTTGCACACGTATGCACGTGCACTTTATGTAGAAATGTGTAGGTCTTATCTCATGTGGTTAGCGTGTTGTTTTATGCAGCACCATGGTCCTGGAGGAACGTTGTTTCCTTTCACTATGTACTGTACCAGCTGTATATGGTTGAAATGACAATAAAAGCCACTTGAATTGACCATAGCGATAATAATAATAACAACAACAACAATAAATTACAATATGATACAGTTACACCCAGAAAACCAGACACACAGTGCACTTTGAACCAAAATTTTAAACTGTGATATTCAGAAAACCTTGTTAGCTGGGTAATTTCATAAGCATATTCGAGCATAAATAAGTATCTACTTTTCATACCACTTATCCTAAACAGGGTTGTGGTGGAGCCTGAAGCCAATCACAGGGGACTCGGGGCACAAGGCGGGATGCCATCCTATCGCAGGGCACAATCACACACAAATTCTACGGACAATTTGGAAATGCCAATCAGTCTACAACGCATGCCTTTGGACTGGGGGAGGAAAGCAGAGTACCCTGAGGAAGCCCCCGAAGCACTGGGAGAACATGCATGCTCTGTGCACGCAGGACGGAGGTGAGAACTGAACCCCCAACCCTGGAGGTGCGAGGCAAACGTGCTTACCACTAAGCCACTGTGCCCCCCATAAATAAGTATAAACACCCCAAAATAATACTTAAGTGTAGTAACAAAGTATTTTCCACCCCTGCATATTACTCACATAATCGCACGTGGATGATATGAAACTTGCAGGAGAAAACTTCTTTGTAAACCCTCACAGATCAACCAATCCTCTAGTTTACCACGTTAGAATAAACCACTAACAAGAAAACGTATATTTAAAAAAAAAAAAAAAAAAAAAAAAAAAAAAAAAAAAAAAAAAAAAAGTAAAATAGAGATCTGATGTTTGGCACATCAGCTTCAACAGGCTAGTGGACGTCTGCTTTCTGACCCCTAGCTCCATCCTTAGGGTCATCGTAGTGCTCTGTAGTCATCCAACATCATTTAGAGTTTAATAAGCCTGCTTACTGTGCTTCACACTGTACGAGTGCAGTGTCATTAGCAGACAATTGCTGGTCTATGGCCAGACAGTAGCTGGATGTGCGAAAGCACCGATTGTCCAACACAGAAGATCTGTTCTAACACGCGTGCACAGCTTCAGCAGATGTGCCGTGTGACATTTAAGGATTGCTCTTGAGAAACATCCAATTTTTAACAGTTAAAATTGCTATACAGAATGAAAAGCTCGTCTCTTTGTCCTGCTTGTAGTGAGTTTTTTCACTGATCTCACAGTTCTGATTTAGGGGTTAGCTTAGTCACTTCATATCAGCATGGATTAGGGGTTTTGTTTGGTCTTGTTCTTGTAAGTAATTGCACACCGACACATTTCCATCGCTTTGATTCATGGGTTTAATTGCAAAATGTCTGGCTAAATTCAATGGTATTTGCATTTATAATATGAAACAACATGAATCCAAAACAGGGGCACGGTGGCTTACTGGTTAGCATGTTTGCTCCGTACTTTGGGGATTTCCTCTGAGTACTCCGGTTTCCTCCCCCCAGTCCAAAGACATGCATTGTGGAATGATTGGCATCTTTAAATTGTCCGTAGTGTGTGTGAATATGTGTGCAACTGTGCCCTGTGATGGTTTGGCACCCCGTCCAGGGTGTCCCCTGCCTTGTGCCCCAAGTTCCCTGGGATGGGCTCCAGGCTCCCCATGACCTTGTGTAGAATAAGTAGTATGGGAAATGGATGGATGGATGAAACCAAAACCAATTTCAATGATCCATCGCTGCTCGGTCATCTCTTGTTCTTGCATCATTAGTTCACATACAGAAGAGACAATTACACTTCTGAAATTCGCATCTGCAGTCGATACCATCGGTAATCGTTTTATCCTGGTCAGTCAGGGTCATGGTGGAGCCAGAGCCTATCCCAGTAACGCCAGGTATGAGACGGTTACATGAATGAGACCCCGGTCCATTTCAAGGGCACTATGCACACACACATTAACACACTCATTCACACCCGTGGGCAATTTAGTGTAGCCAATCCACAACTTCACAAACTTAAAGATTAATTAAACAGTACATTTCTGAGAATTTGATTAAAAAATTTATATCATTTTGCGCTTTCTCTGAAAGGGTGCCAATAATTCTGGAGTTGACTTTAAGTGTCAGTGTATTCAAATAAGGAATTGAACACAGTTGGGGTGTAATTTTATATGAGAACAACCATGAGTGTTTTATTCCTCTTATGCCAAAGCAATTTGCCAACTATATCCATTTCCTCTATATTAAAGATTGACCCGGTTTTTAAAATCTGTTTATAGTTACATTTAATTGTGTTTAGTTGTGTAACTGAAAACTTGAGGGAAAACCACAAAGGAACATTCTCAACACACAAATGGATATACAGAGCCCTCCATTAATATTGGCACCCTTGGTAAATATGAGCAGAGAAGGCTGTGAAAAATTGTCTTTACTGTTTAACCTTTTGATCTTTTATTAAAAAAAAAAAATCACAAAAATACTCTGCTCTCATGGATATCAAACAATTGCAAACACAACACAAGTTTATATTAAAAAAATATATATTTGTTAGATATAGGTGTGCAACAATTATTGGCACCCTTTTAGTCAATACTTTGTGCTGCCTCCCTTTGCCAACAGCTTCAGAGCAGAGTCTTCTCCTATAATGCCTGATGAGGTTGGAGAATACATGACAAGGGATCTGAGACCATTCCTCCATACAGAATCTCTGCAGATCCTTCAAATTTCGAGGTCCACGCTGGTGGACTCTCCTCTTCAGTTCACCCCACAGGTTTTCTCTGGGTTTCAAGTCAGTGGACTGGGATGGCCAGGGCAGGAGCTCAATTTTGTGGTCAGTAAACCATTTTTGTGTTGATTTTTTGGATCACTGTCCTGCTGGAAGATCCAACCACGGCCCATTTGAAGCTTTCTGGCAGAGGCAGTCAGGTTTTCATTTAATATCTGTTGATATTTGATAGAGTCCATGATGCCATGTATCCTAACAAAATGTCCAGGTCCTCTGGCAGAAAAACAGCCCCAAAACATTAAAGAGTCACCACCATATTTAACCGTGGGCATGAGGTACTTTTCCATATGGCTACCTCTCTGTGTGCACCAAAAACACCTCTGGTGTTTATTTATTGCCAAAAAGCTCTATTTTGGTTTCATCTGACCATAGAACCCGATCCCATTTGAAGTTCCAGTAGTGTCTGGCAAACTGAAGACGCTTTATACCCCTGTGAAACAGGAAGTCATGGTTGAACAATTTCCTATTCCTAGTCACCCAGGTGTACTAAAAAAAAAAAAAAAAGTAAAATATCAATGGGAATTTACGTCAAATATATTTTCTGATATTAATTCATAAATTAATAAGGCATTAATTTTATGTCATGAATCAACACAAAGCAATCCATAATAATAAACTCAGGGAAAAATTAATATGGTTTGCAAAATTATTGACAAAGACGATTTTAGATTCTAAAGTCATTTGATGCGTTTATCAGGCTGTGTGTGTGTGTGTGTGTGTGTGTGTGTGTGTGTGTGTGTGTGTGTGTGTGTGCGTGTGTGTGTGTGACAACCCTGGCTTAAGCATTACTGATTATTTTATTGCTATAAATAAGACAATTTGAGAAATTAGACATATAAATTATGAATTTGATGCAGGGAGAATAAACGCATGCTTTCTTGCCCATGTTGTAATTTGCTAATCAGACCAGGGAGAGTAAATGAAATGAAAAATCTATAAAAGTTTGTGAAAACGTTCCCTTTTCTGAAGTAATGTCTTTAGCTCTGAAGTTAGTCTCTGGTCTGATGAGCTTCCTTCAGCTAAATTATTTGCATGTATTTGGATAACAGAGGATCTGCTACAGAAACTGAGATGGTTCTTGGGTTTTGGATATTTATTATTTCCAAATACACAGTTCTATCTGCAAAAATACTTTCTTGGGTCCCTTATATAGACTAAAACTGGTACTCAAGCTTCTTTAACCAGTGACACCACTCTTCCAGGGCCAGTGTGACTACAAAGGCCAGCTTTTTTTTTTTTTTTTTTGCCCTGTAAGTATGACTTTCCAGGGAAATAAAGTGATAGCATGCGTCTTGACAGGAGCAAGCATTGCACTGTTTGAGTGAACATCCTGGATTATTTAAAGGTGTGTGTATTTTGAGAACAGGTGTGTGTAATCAGAAGCTCGACAGGCTGCTTACGTGTTTGTCAGCTAACGGGAAGGTTTGCTGGGAATCATGGGAATTGTAGTTTGCTTCACTTATTATCACAATAATATACACAATAATGGTGTAGATATATTGATAGTGGGGGGGGGGGCACAAAACAATACTATATTATTTAAATAATTTATGCTCATACATATGCTAACAGTTATGCTTACAAAAATTGTCCAAGAATTTCATTGTATAAGGAAGCTCATGCAAATGACAACACTGCAAAACAAAATAAATAAATAAATAACTTAGTAAGTAAAAAATATCTTGAATAGGTTAATGAGAATATTTCTTGTTATGAGATTATAAAAGCAGCTTTATATGCTTAGATGGTTTTAGATGCTTTTACTCATTTCACGCTTCTATTATCAGATAATTTTGCTTCTTTCTAGAAATAAATGCTTAAAATATGAAAAATTATCTGCCTTGAAATGTGTAAAAATGTCTTGAAATAGGTTTAATTATCACATATTTGGTTCACTGCGGTCTTATAATAGAAAATACTACATACATTTGACTCCATTATTTTTTTTTTTTTATTTGCCAAGATGTCATTTTTACCGTGAATAAAGTTCTTGAATCCTGTAACATTTGCATTTATGAAGGTGATATAAATATTATAAACAATTTGCCCACCCTTTGCCTTTATAACTAGAGCTATAATAACAGAGCTATAATAACAACAACAACAGCAACTCTCTTTATATGTCCACCGACCAGCTTCATGATGAATTGTAAAAAAAAAATAAATAAAATAAATAAATAAATAAATAAATAAATAATAAAACAACGAGAAAAAATAAAAAAATAAATAAAAATACCTTGTCATATATTACAGATGGTTGCCTTGCTGCAGGATGAACTCACATTTCATTTGTAACTTTTCAAACACCACAGGGAATGCAAACGTTTGCTGTCAATATCAAAATAATTACAATCAAACTACAACCTCATGGACATTGTTGTACACACTGTATAACCTGTGGATTGATATTTTTTTTTACATTGATTTTAGTAGTAAGAATAAGATTTAATAGTATGAATGAGCTTTAGTATTAAGAATGAGTTTTAGTAGTAATAATAAGATTTAATAGTAATAATAAGATTTAATGGTAAGGATGAGTTTTAGTGGTAAGAATGAGATTTATTATAAATAATTACCTTCCTAATGGTTTGCTTTAGTTAAACATTGTAGCAGAACAAAGATGATAACTGGGCCTAAAGTGATGTCTTTTTTCATTATGTAATACGTGCAACATACAAAATTCATGCTGTACATTTAGACATTTTGTGTCTAATTTTGTGTCTAATACATAAAATAATACAGAATTAAATGTTTTTGCAAGAAATAGGAATACAGTGGATATAAAAAGTCTACACACCTCTGTTAAAATGGCAGGTTTTTGTGATGTAAAAAAAAAATTAAACCAAGATAAATCATGTCAGAACCTTTTCTACCCTTATTGTGAAAGTTCAACCTACTAATTAAAGTGGGGGGGGGGGGGGGAGAGAATCATTTTAGGGGGGAAAATGAAAAATAAAAAATGTACAATAACCTGGTTGCAGAAGTGTGCACACCCCTAAACTAATACTTAGTTGAAGCACCTTTAGATTTTATCACAGCATTCAGTACTTACTTTTTGGGTAAGAGTCAGTTTGGCACATCTTGACTTAGCAATATTTTGCCATTCTTCCTTACAAAAGCATTCTAACTCTGTCAAATTGGCTGGGCATCTCCTGTGCACAGCCCTCTTCAGGTCACCCCACAGATTTTTGATTGGATTTAGGTTTGGACTCCAAAACCTTGAACGTGTTTTGGTGAAGCCATTCCTTTGTTGATCTGGAGGTTTGTTTTGGGTCGTTGTCATGCTGAAAAGTGAAATTCCTCTCCATCTTAAGTGTTTTAACAGAAGTCTTACGATTCTGCACCAAAGTTGACTGGTATTTGGAGCTATTCATTATTCCCTCCACCCTGATTAAAGACCCAGTTCCAGCCCCAAAGTATGATGCTGCCACCACCATGCTTCCCCATGGGGATGGTGTGTTTTTAGTGCTGTGCTGTGTTTTCTTTTTGTGCCAAACATACCAATCTTTTGGTGTTATAGCCAAACTGTGGTCTCATCAGACCATTACACACTGTTCCACATGGTTTTGGGAGATTGCATGTTTCTTTGTTTTTTTCTTTTTCTTTTACATTTATTTATTGGTTAAAAAGGCTTCTCTCTTGCCACCCTACCCCACAGCCCAGAGATATGAAGAATTTGAGAGATTGTTGTCACATGTAGGGAGCAGCCAGTACTTGCCAGAAATTGCTGCAATTATTTTGATGTTGCTGTCGGCCTATAGGCAGCCTCCCTGACCAGTTTTCTCCTGATCTTCTCATCAATTTTAGAGGGACGTCCTTTTCTTAGTAGTGTCACTGTCTCCAATTGTTTTTCACCACTTGTTGAATATTGTCTTTACAGTGTTCCATGTTATATCCAATGCCTTGGAAATTTTTTATAACCCTTTCCTGATTGATATTTCTCAACAATGAGATCCCGTACCTGTTTTGTAAGCTCTTTGCGGCCCATGGCTTTTCCAGTTGGATGTTACCAAGATGTCAGGAAAATCCTACAGGAACAGCTGTACTTTATTTGGGGTTAATCAGTCACTTTAATTGATGGCAGGTCTATACTAATTAGTATTTAATATGAGTTTGAATGTGATTGGTTGATTCTGAACACGTCGCATTCCCAATTATAAAAGGGTGTGCACACTTATGCATGCTGGGTATTGGAAGTTTTTCTTTTTTCCCCAAAAAAAACATGTCCGAGTGTTTGTTACTTGATATTTATATGTTGCAATTTCACAATAAAGGTAAAAAAAGGTTCTGACATGATTTAACTTGGTTTCATCACAAAAACCTGCCATTTTAACAGGGGTGTATAGACTTTTTATATCCACTGTAGATGGCAGGTTTGGTCTTTTGACTAGTCCTCACAAGTTTTACAAAAAAAAACCAACAAACAAACAAACAAACAAAAAAAAGGCAGCTTTATTTTTGTAACTTAACGACTGAAAATGTTTCCTTTTGTTTATAGGTTAAGGCTGAGGTTAAGTTTAGGTGTAGCAAATCATCCTTTAGAGCAACTGCATTAATAATTGTGTCATGGATAGTAAGGCAAGTGTGTGTGTGTGTGTGTGTTGTGTGTGTTGTGTACATTTGCATTCATGTGATTGATTGATGAGGAACCAGTCTTCTGCACATGCTCCCCATGAGCACAATCTCACAGCTCCGAGTCTGCAGTCCACAGGGGTGCCAAGGAATCCGCTCAGTCCCTTCCACCACCATTGTACACTCCATTTTTCCTCAACAGAAAAGACAGAGCAAGAGAGCACGACAGAAACAGAAGAGAGAGGAGAGAGGGAGGGGGTAGGTGGTGGAAGAGAGAATGAAACTTTTTTTTTTGTAAGGTTTTCAGCGCGACGCAGCTCTGAATGAGAGAGAGAGAGAGAGAGAGAGAGAGAGAGAGAGAGCGGCTTGAGCGGGCCAGCCACATGCGCAGTTCTCACTCGGGATAATGGAGCTCTTTCTCACAGCACTTAACCCCAAAAACCGCACGCTGGGAACCCACAGCCACGCGAGCCGGCCAGCACAACAGCCACGTTCAGACACGCTCGTCCCCTGCTTAATCAAATTTTACACCCAGCACAGAAAAGCCCCCACCCCACCCACCCGTCCCCCCCCCCAACCACCCCGCCACCCCCGCCCGCTACACGTGGCCCTGACAGCCCCCTCTCCCAGGATCTCACCAGCCCAATGAACGGGCTCTGAAGGAAATAACCAAAAAAGTCTGAAATCCTTTTACACCAAGCTAATTTAGACAAAATTAAACTTGTTACATCAACTCGGTTTCAGTCTGAATCACTGCTAGCGAAAGATACAGCGCTGATCTCACAAAGCTTTAACATACAGAAGATTTCCACAGCAAAGTAGCTCTTTTTTTTAATAATACAAGTAATATGTATTATATTAATATTACACATAAAATGAAAGTCCAAGACAGGAAGTAGAATCTAGCAATAAGTCTAATGGATTAGATGTAGGCTACGTACTTCGGCTAAAAGCACTCTTGTACGTCGCTCTGGATAGGGGCGTCTGCTAAATGCTATAAATGTAAATGTAAATGTAATTATTAGTTAGCTAGCTAAGACAGGTTCAGCCACATAGTATTTAGTCACATTGCGTAAGGAATAATACACTCTGTGTCGTGCTGATATAGGAAAATAATCAGCGACAGGGTGGTGTGATGAAGCAGAGTTACCGTTACCACCCTGAAATTGATTATTTTCCTATAGCAGCACATCCTGAAGTGTTTTATTCCTCTTACACCAACAACGTTTACTTTATTAATGAAGGGCACATTGTATTTTTAACCATTTATTGTTACATTCAATGTTGTTGAACGCCCGTGACGTACGTTGCCTTCTTCACCAGCCTCTCTTTTTCCTTTCTTTGCTTTAATGAGAGAAAAAGCTAAACTGCAAAGTATACAACTTACTGACTGATACAAAGCACTGACACTGGAGACTCCTTCCATAAATGTTAAATAAACATCTCCTTACAGAATCCTTCACCATATCAACAGTATTTTGTTAAATAGCATGTTTTTTTTCTTTTTCTGGAATCTGTATAGTACTATCGCCTGCTTTACCAGACCCAGTGAATGAGCTGTTACTATAGAAACGGTAACGTATTAGAACGCACGCGTTAATTTAAACCCGATATTTGATTTGCATCTGCACTACTGTCAGAGCTGCGGTTATAGAAAATTAATCAACACCTTCCGACCAATCAGAATTGAGAATCCAACAACGCTGAGTTAAAATACTGATTACCATGCTACTAGGAAGATAAGTTTAAGCTAGTCTTCTAGCGTTAGCTAATGGGATCTATTGTTTATTCTGATGAAACACCATTGTTGATTATTCTGGCACAACCACAGTCCAAACTGAAAAGGGTGCTGAGGTTAAAGTTTGTGATGACAGTGGTCTTTAGCTGGCCCTGGTTATGCTGTGCTCACATATTAGCAGTAGGTGGTTGACAGAAAACCGTAAGTTCAGTGTTTTTCCATGAAAATGTGATGGAAAGTTCGGCCACTATCAGAGTTGTAGCACCAATGACTTTTAAGTGTCGATCAAATGTTTTTAAGTATTCGATATTTGAACTGTTTTTAAACCTAGTAACTAGTTAAATCACATCCTGTGAGCACTTAAAACCGGATAAAAATCATTTTAACGTCCATACGAAATGCATTGAGAGCCATGATTTCTGTTGATTCTGTATACCGGTGTATTTGACTGATTTACACAACAGCCAATAAGATTCGAGATACGCCATGCCACGCCCCCGCCGAATCTAACAAACTCGACAGCAGCTTAGAGAGCTAGCTAAATATGGAGAAGACTTTTTTTTGTTTGAGCTGTGGAGGACGTGATGCTGTAAGTTTTTGTTGTATGGCCAGCGGCGTTGATGTTGACGAAGAGCCTCAGGATTGTCAACAAGTGACGTTTGACGGTGGTAGATGAAACGATATTACTGACTCTTACCGGTGGAGACGGCGTATTAAGACGTTCCGGATCCCTCTGAGGTAGCGACACACAAACTCCGCCCTCTTCGAAATGAATAAAGTGCAAAATTTTTTTTAAAGGGAATAGTATTCAAGAAGTATTCAAGCTCAGCCAAAACACATCAACGAACCATGTTTACTGCTAATGAGATGCTACTGTAGAGCAAGACACGCCCCCGGGGGTGGGACATATACATTTTAATTGGAGAGATTTTAATTGGATGAACACTAGGCTAGGACAGGATGAATCATCAAAGAATTGTCATGTTTTTTTCCTGTAAGTGATGATCTATGAAGTCAAACTATAAGGTATAATATCTCAACGAGAATATGACTGAATTATCAGAAAAACAAAATGCTTTCGACATATAGTATCATATTGATCTGAAACACTGATTTTGATTTCAGGGCCACTTTAAAGCACGAATATCATTATAGCATTGTGTACATGACATCTTGTTCTGCAGCTTACCTCACTACGCATCACTCATATCGCATTACCACACGGCATGACGTTTTCTTTTACCCCCCTGTCTATTAAAACCCACACAGCAGGAACTCTGGGTGATGTCTCCGGCCCGGAGGACGAGGGTCAGTGAGTGTGAGTGTGACCTGGCAGCCAGGCGTGGATCTGTGAGCCCTCTTGACCAAAAACAATGGAGTGTTTTCTCAGGATGCTGCAGTCACTTTCACCTTTAACTCACACACTCCTCACACCGCTACTCCTAACTAGTTGAAATGAGCGTTCAAGTGAGACTTATCTGCAGGGTGAAACTTTAATCAGCCCACATCATTATCATCATCATCATCATCATCATCACAACCCTGCTGGACTCCTCCCTCAAACCTGTCAATTCAATACAATCTTTCTCTGTATAGCGCTTTTAACAGTAGACGTTGTCACAAAGCAGGTTTACAGAAATCCGGTTGTAGATTTTAAACTCCGGGTGAACAAGCCGTGAGGAAAAACTCCCTGAGATGACAGGAGGAAGAAACCTCGAGAGGAACCGGATTCCAAAGGGAACCCGTCCTCTTCACTTACACCTGTAATAAAAAATGTTTAAAATAATAAAATTAGCCGCGCAACCACGACTTCAAACGATGATCCACAATTTCTACCTTAAAATTATTCTCCAAAATATTTGAACAATTGTCAGAATTTTCTTATTTTTTTATTTTCTAGAATTTGTCAAACGTATTGATAAAAATAAATAACATTTCAAAGTAAACGTGAACAATTTGTGATCCTTGTGTTTCTTGAGTTTTATGCAATTCTTCTTATATTTAAAAAAAAAAAAAAAATATATATATATATATATATATATATATATATATATATATATATATATATATATATATATATATATATAGCACAATAATTGTACAATAATGCTATATACTATATATAACATCCCGTATTTTTAACCGTTTATTGTTACATTTAATGTTGTTGAACGCCTGTGACATAAGTTAGTCCTTGCCTTCTTCACCAGCCTCTCTTTTTCCTTTCTTTGCTTTAATAAAAGAAAAAGTGAAACTGAAAAGTGTCCAACTTACTGACTGATACAAAGCTCTGACACTGGAGACTCCTTCCATAAATGTTAAATAAACAGATTTTTCTGGAATCTGTATAGTACTATCGCCTGCTTTACCAGTCCCGGTGAATGAGCTGTTACTATAGAAACGGTAACGTATCAGAACGCACGCGTTAATTTAAACCCGATATGTGATTTGCATCTGCACTACTGTCAGAGCTGCGGTTATAGAAAATTAATCGACACCTTCCGACCAATCAGAATTGAGAATCCAACAACGCTGAGTTAAAATACTGACTAGGAAGATAAGTTTAAGCTAGTCTTCTAGTGTTAGCTAATGGGATCTATAGTTCGTATCACTGATTAAATGTTATTCAATTGTTATAATCATTTTTGCTTACATTTTATAAAAAAGTGCCAATAAGTACAGATTTAACTGTAGACATGGAAGGAATAAAACACAACCTTACGGGAAATTAATCAACGATGGAGTGGTGTGATGAAGCGGAGTTACTGTTGATTACGAACTTTGAGGTTGATTATGAAGTTGTAACAGAAGTGTTTATTTTTCTTAAACCACAGCAATTTGCCAATGATTCCATTTTTTAACTTATTAAGGAACATGTCATACTTTTTATCTGTTTATAGTTACATTTATTGGTGTAAAACATCCGTGAAACAAGCTCCAGTTCTCACTTACGTTATGGCAGCTATAAACAGTTGTTTATACCAAGAAAGTGCAAAGCGTAAACTCCTCCGTGACAGTTACAAAGCGCTGACACTGGAGACTCCTTCCACAAATGTAACTAAACGTCTCCTAAAAAAAAAAACATCACCATATCAACAGAACACTTACACACATTTAAAAAAAAAAATCTGTTTACGTGCAGCGTCCGCTGTACAAGCCCCTGTGAACGAGCTGTTACTATAGAAACGATAATGTATCAGAATAAATATAAACCTGTGAACACCTGCTGACCAATCAGAATTGACAATTTAAAAAGTATTGAACAATAAAGTTACAAGCAATAACGATCAACATAGAAAGAAAATCTTAAGCTACATCGTACACGTAGACATTCGTCCAACTCTGGTTAAGTAAAAACTCATGTAGTGATACATTATTTTACTAAAATATCAAAAAAATATTTAACAATGTTCAGAAAATATCCATAAAATTCCAATAGCATTGTGCGTCTTTTGTACCTTCGGTCGGGTTAGTGTGGATGTGGATGATGTATTCATCAGCTCTATTGTGGCCTCTCATACGTAGAGCCTTTCATGAGCTCTCTCGCTATTTACTCTGTGATCTGAGCCTGAAAGACAAGCAACACACACACACACACACACACACACACACACACACACACACACACACACACACAGTTTTTATTACAGGTCTGTGATGGACCAACCACTTCCGGTGACACAAGGATATCAAACTTGCTTATTCATCCCAGTACTTATTACACGTATACATCATCAGCAAAGTCCATGTGCAGACAGAAATGTGTGTGTTTGTGTGTATGTGTGTGTGTGTGTGTGTGTGTGAGTGAGTGAGTGAGTGTGTGTGTATCAGTCAACAAGTGTCAATTATGCAGCATGACCTATTATTATGTTTGAATACAAGACATAGAGTAAAGATTAATAAAAAACAAACAAACAAACAAACTCTAGAATATGTTCAGGCTGTGCACACCAATGTGTGTGTGTGTGTGTGTGTGTGTGTGTGTGTGTGTGTGTGTGTGTGTGTGTGTGTGTATATGAGTGTGTGTACGTGTATCGTCCATGATCCAGCAGAGGGAGACAGTTTTCCAGTCACTAGGAGACCTAAGAGCACTGTTCCTCCCTAGGCAACCTTCTCCTGTTCCCTATCCCTTATTCCCTATTCCTTATCCCGTATCCCCTCCCCTTCCCTCGGACGCCTAACCTCTCCTTAATCCCGCTCCCTCGGTTTCCGTGGCGACGGCTCAGACGAGCAGGTGACGCATTGACAGGGAGCAGATGGTTCCCCGTGGAGGTAAGAATGGCCTGAACAATGAGTTCATACTCAGCCTCGCTTTTTCTTTTTCTTTTTCTTTTTTTTTTTGGAGCTCTGCACTTTCTCTGAGACTTTTAACAACAGCAGTACACACACACACACACACACACACACACACACACACAACATAACATAACATAACAGACATGTTACATTTTCTGGCCAAACAACTAAACCAGACAAAAACAAAAACAAACAAACGAAACAAAAACAAAAAATTAACGGACAATACCGTAACCACCCTCCATCTCTCACTCTCACTTTTTTCCCACTCGGATTCAGACAACATCCCTGACCAAACATTCGCATACATTTCGCACGTGAAGGGATTTTTTTGCCACCTGATTCCATACGGGGAAACAGTGTGAACCATGTCATGCCCTGACACACTAAAAACCGAAGTGAATGCGATAAATTAAAACCACAAGTGAAATATAACGTGAAAATAAAGTAAACATAATCATATAGAGAAGAAAATCACATGTGAAAGTAAATCGTATAAAAACAAATGGTATCAAAACTACACGTGAGAGTAAATCATGAAATATAATAACACAATAAATGAATGGTTTGCATCGCACCTCCTGCGTTGGGGGTTTGATTCCTGCCGCCGCCCAGTGTGCGTGGAGTTTGCATGCTCTCTCCGTACTTCGGGGGTTTCCTCCGGGCACTCCGGTTTCCTCCCCCAGTCCAAAGACATGTGTTGTAGGCTGATTAACATTTTCCAAATTGTCCGTAGTGTGTGAGAATGTGTATGCGATTGTGCACCCCGTCCAGGGCGTCCCCCGCCTTGTGCCCCGAGTTCCCTGGGATAGTCTCCAGGCTCCCCCGCGACCCCGTGTAGGATAAGAGGTGTGGAAAATGGATGGATGGATGGATCAAATAAATTAATCATGTAAAAAAAAAATAAATAAAAAAAAAAAAGTGGAAGTAGAACATATGAATCATTGAAGAAAAAAAATTCACATTTATTCATGTGGGTGGAAATAAATCACACGTGAAAGTAAATGAATGATACAATGAATTATGGTTTTTTTTTTATTTAAGGCGAAACTAAATGAATTTTGTGGAAAATCTTGTGTAAAAATGTGAAATGTGAAAATAATCATGTACAGAATCACATTTAAAAAATATATATCGTGTTTAAAAAAAAAATTATGTGACAGTAAACGAATCATGCAGAAAATGAATTAATAAATGTCATTAAAGAAAGCAGCGTATTACAGTAAGAGACACTTTTCAGACAAAAAACACAATGAACGCTGCTGGGTTTCGCTGCAAAAATAAGAAGCGAGTGCGAAAGTCAAAGTGTCCAGAAGAACTGTGTCTGGTTCTGCAAGATGCTCAATAAAACTTACCAGCTCATTTCCTTATAAAACTGCACACATTGTACCTGAGACTATAATTTTAATTAATTAATTTATTTATTTATTTATTTGTCACACCAAATATTGACTTTATTTCATTTACTACTGTTTACTGCTCTTTACCGTTTTTTTTTTTTTTTTTTTTCAATGTAGAAACATTTAATTTCAGTATTTTGAAGGCATCTTTGCTCTACAGCATTTCTTTGCATGTGCCTAAAACTGTACATCTGAGCAGTTGAGGGTTAAGGGCCTCGCTCAAGGGCCCAGCGGTGACAGTTTCAGATCAGTACTCCAACGTCTTTACCACTGAGCTACCACTGCATCAGACGTGAAACTAAATGTGTCATATGTTTAAAAAAAAAAAGAAAAAAAAAAAAAAAAAACACGTGAAGGAAAATTGATATACGAATCATTTGTTTAAAAAAATCACATGCAAAGATTTTTTAATAAATGGATCGTGGGTAAATATCACATGAAACTAAATGAGGAGAAAGGATGTAAATATCACGTGAAAGTGAATTATATGTGAAATAATGACATGTTAAAGTGAATGAGTATGTGATCGAGGTGTGAAAGTCACGTGACAGTAAGTGAGAGGTGTGTTAAAATATGCGTAAAAAAAAAAAAATTAAAAAGATCTAAAAAGAAATGTGATTCAGACGGGATTCAGATTTTCTGTAGAACATTTTGACACAAACTGATTCTGCGGATTTTATCTTCACTTTAGATGGAAGAGGAAGAGGCTGTGGAGGAAATGTGTGGACGCTGGAAAACAGTGTTTGCTCAACTTCTCCTGTCTTTCGTTCTTTTGTTTTTTCTCGCTGTGCCATGTTTACTGATGATGACGGTGAGTCCACACCCTTCTCTCTCTCTCTCTCTCTCTCTCTCTCTCTCTCTCTCTCTCTCTCTCTCTCATCCTCTAACCACCCCCCCCCCCCCCGTGCCCACCACGCTCTCTCTGTTCTCTTTCTGTTCTCTCTCTCTTTCTCTAAAGTCTGTAATAATCCACTGAACAATACAGGCCTCTACCGCAGCCATTCGCCTCGGGGCCACGATTGGCTTGTGTGTGTGTGTGTGTGTGTGTGTGTGTGTGTGTGTGTGTGTGTGTGTGTGTGTGTGTGATTATGGAGATTGGCTAATACATGTAGAACACAGCGTCCAGGTTTTTTTTTTTTTTTTTGCATGCTGTGTAGAAAGTGTGCAGTACAATAGACTAACTCACTCCCTCTTTTTCTCTCTCTCTCTCTCTCTCTCTCTCTCTCTCCCTCACTCTCTCTCTCTCTCTCTCTCTCTCGCCGTCTTTCTCCGTTTCTAATGGTTTCAAAGCCACACTTTGGCCCAACACACCTGGAGTTCGCAAATTGAAGGATGAGCGTCCCCTCTCAATCCTCCACACACATACACACACACACACATACACACACTCACACACACACACACACACGCAGAGCTCCACACTGGCTCTACCTATACAGTGGAAGGGCACAGTGGGGGGTTCGGAGAGGGGTGGGCTGCATTGAGCCCCGAGGCTGTGGCATAAAGCTTCCCAGCCAGGAGCTATTGAAGAGCCCAGCCTCCATAATGGAGTCACTAATAGGTGCCTATTCAGCCAGGAAAGTGTTTTCTGAAAAAAAAGAGAAAGAAAGGAAAGTTTTTTAGGGGAAGCGGCAATCACTATGCACGCTGCTGCCTTGTGGATGTAAAATTTATGCAGGCCTCCCTCCCTTTAAACGCACCCCCTCTATCCATACCCTTCTCCCCTCCCTTCCCCTCCTTCCACCCTCTCTCCTTTTTGGCCATTTGAGAGAGAAAAAAAAAAAAATCAAAAGAAGGGAATAACAAATCATCAGCGAAAAGGGCTTTACATAGAGTTTGGAGTTTCCTTTTTTCCTCTTGTTCACTTGTAGATGTGATGAATAGGCTGTCCAAAGTGAGCTCAGGCCTCAGGCGAGATATTGTTCACGCGTTCGCCATTCTTACTCTATCACAAGCTGGAAACATGGTTTAACCCTTCCTTTCACATCGCTCTTCCACGGTTGGCGGCAAAATGTTTGTATCCCTTTGCTTTTACGGGCGGAAAAAACTGTCAGAGCAGAGTCGATAGCTGATAGTCTGAGACGTTTGTTGCAAGTTTTTCAATGATTTCTTTTTGCATATATTTCTCATGAGATTTAACTCTTAAAGTACGAATTTTTGCCGACATGCGACACTTTGGTCAACGTGAGCTGTTTTAAATGTGCCTTATAAATAAATCGTACTTACTAAATTATATAAATTAAGTAAATAAATATTACAGCAATTAAGTCTCCGTTTCTCCGTTAATTTCCGTTATTATCAATCTCAAATGTTTGAAATCCCATCGGTACGCCCTAGTTAGTTTAGATAAATGTGCTTTATTAAAGTGTCTAACAGTTTAAAAAACAGTCCACACATGCTCAGTTTGTTTAAGCCTATAACCAGAAAATATTGAACTTCCACAGTCAGAGTCAGAAATGGAAGAATGATAGATACAGAGAAAAGACACCAATAATTAAAAAAGATCATTGAAAAAGCGGGATGAAAGGTCTTTACGTTTACTTTTTGAGCATTCTGTGTGTAAGAAAAAGTCACATTGCAACAAGGGTGCACAAACTTTTGGACTGAATTTTTTATAGGGATCATATAAATTGTATATAAAACCATATGAATCATGCAACGTCTTAGAAAATGAGTAGAAATCATCCATCCATTTTCCATACTGCTTATCCTACACAGGGTCGCAGGGAGCCTGGAGCCTATCCCAGATGACTCGGGGCACAAGGCGGGAGACACCCTGGACAGGATGCCAACTCATCGCAGGGCACAATCACACACACACTACGAACTATCTGGAAATGCCAATCAGCCTACAATGCATGTCTTTGAACTGGGGGAGGAAACCGGAGTACACGGAGAAAGCCCCTGAAGCACGGAGGCAGACGTGCTAACCACTAAACCTTCTACAATTACATATATTTAATTACATACTGTATACAAAATGCACATACTTATTTTAAACAGCAGGAGATCTACAAAGTGGAATAAAAGTCCGCATTTATCTTACCTTGAGAAATATAATCTTGATTTTCAGTACTAATACCTTAACCCTCATGTTTAGACCATTCTGTGTGTAAAACATTAAAAAATTTTGAAACAAACTTTTGGACTAACCATAGAAATCATTCAATGTCTTAGAAGATGAGTAGAAATCATACCCTCAACAAATATGTAACTATATTTGAGAAATATAAATACTTCTATTGTTTATACAGTAGTTAATAATCTTGCATTATTATTTTTTTTTTTTACGGCTGAATATAAAAAGCACAAAGCAAACAGCTGGAGAGCTTCAAAGTGTAATAGATTTCCACGTTTATCCTACCTTCAGAAATATAATTTGGACTTCGATATCTTGACATTCATATCGTAACAACATTTATATCATTTTGTGTTAAAAAAAAAAAAAAAAAAATCATTAAGTCTTGTTGGTTTCATTGTTTTGAAATCGGGGTGCGCAAACTTTTGGACTCAAGTGTCTAAAACCATATAAATCTCTCTGAAAATGAGTAGAAAGCGTACTTTCAGTGAATAATTAAGTGCGATATACAGTCTGTAGGTCTTACTATGTGAACACTATATGAAATACACAAAAATTTCACGTCCGTGATCACGTGAGTAAATACGTGACAACACGTGGAAAACATGTGAAGGTGCATTCGACCGTGTTATCGACCCGGGAATTACACACGTGACCTCAACGAACAAATGAAATTGCACGTGTGAGCACAGGCAAACGCGTGTGACACGTGAAAATAAGGACCCTCACTGTAATGTAACAGCTACAAAACGTGTGCGAATTTCAAATAAGAATCACGCGATTATTCATGTCTGAAGGTCATGTGACTTTTCTGTACTTACAACAGGCAAGAAGATGTGTCTTACAACTGTTAAGGGGCATGATTAGGAAAGATATTGTAAATAAACTGTTTATTATTATAAATAAACTAATAACTTTGATAAATATTTAGCATGATATGCAGAAAGTGAACATTAAAATAACGTTAAGGCATTCTGTTTCATGACTCAAATTAGTGGGCAAAGAGTATAAACATTATGTTTGTTCATACACACACACACACACACACACACACACACACACACACACACACACACACAGGGCAAAGGTGGAGCTCGACGGCTATACAGCACCGACCCCACACAGAGAGCCGCGCTCAGAAGCGAGGGAGGTGACTAACACAAAACTGCCTCCATATTGCAAACCAGGAAGTAATAAATGGAGATGCGTGGAGGCCATATTGTGCTGCGTGTCAGGGTGCCTAGGACAACACACTCCTGGAATGGGGAACTAACACCCCAGCGAGGGGGCCTCGAGATGAAACCGAGATGAAGCGTGGGCCTAGAGTAAGCTGTCCACGCAGGGGCTCCGCTCTCCTGCTGATCACAGCTCCACTCGGGGTCGCCGGCTTTTTGTCTTCACAAGCTGGAAGCTGACAATACGCCACAGAAGAGGCGGAAGAGCCCATTCTCTGCAACTTAAACAGCGACACGAGTGAAATTGTTGAATTTAGACAAAAGTAATGTGTTATGGTGATTCCACACGATTGAGGTGCTCCACTGATATTGCATTTACGAATCTGTACAGAAATGTGCACACAATCACTTAAAGCATTCATAAAATCTACAGCCCTTTCTGACTGAATACAGGGCGTCCCAAAAGTCTCCATACATAGGGGACTGTGTTTGCCAGCACCACGTCGGTTGTGCTTTCTTCAGTGGATGTTCGTGGACGTCCACTTCTTCTCAGTTGGTCTGCGACTCTTCCAGTCTTTTTGAATTTATTAATAAGTATGGCGACAGCGTCGATGTGTCATGTGCTCGCCATGTTTCCTGTTAAAGTCCATCGCAACCTTGCGACAGCTTCCCGATCCAGCCACGCGAATGATTTCTATACGTTCTTCTTTTGTCTAAGGCGTTCTTAAAGGCTGTCTGAATTATTTTGCATTAATGTGTGAATCTATTGTTCGAAGCATAGTTTTCCACAAGTCATCCATTAAAAGTTCATTCATTCAGCCGTGTTACCTAGACACATTCACCCCTACGAAATATCTGGAACACTGACACATCCAAATATAACGAAGTCATATCTTCAACAGGAAGTTACATCATCTGAATTTTCTGGTCTGAAGATCACAGGAAGAAAAAAAAAGTAAATTCTCGCATTCTTTTTTTTCCTCATTCTTTCTATTGTTTACAGTGATGTAATGACATTGAAGGACGAGGTCACTTCCAACCTGTTACACAAGTAAATTATTAATAAAACAAAAATACATATTATTTTAAAGTTAATAATTAGAATGTCTTTAATGTCCTCAAACCATTAGCATATTTTGTCTGTTTGCTACGTCTAGGGAAAAAAAAAAAAAAAAAAAAAAAAAAAAAACTCATTTAAGAGCAAAAAAGGTTTCTGCAAAGAAAAACGAGACTGAAAATAAAAATAATATTAAAATGTAACTTTTAAGAGTTGCAAAGCCTAAACAGCACACCAATCGTGCAACCACTCATTCGTCTACACTTTATCCTGGTCAAGGTCGTGGTGGATCCTGGGAACCCTGGTCGTGAGTCAGTCCAACTACTGGCATGTTCTTGAGAGGTGGGAGAAAACCAGAGAACCCAGAGGAAACCTACACGGACATGGGAAGAACATGTGGAAGATGCTACTGTAACAGCTACCTATAAAAATTAAACATGCTTTATTGTGTTTGTCTTCATCTCTTTTCATATTTCTACACTGACCCTCGGCTAAAGTCCTGCTAGCCTATTGGCTTAGCGTAGCCTTGGCCTTGTGACAACAGACATATATTTTGTTGGAGTTGCTCTAAGGGCTTGAAGTATTATAATAAAAAAGAAATTATTAAGGTGTCGTTGTGTTCCAAGTTCTTTCCGAGTGAGATCGGAGCGTACTGTCCTGATTATTCCTGAACAAAGTGTTTTTCCCTACAAAGCATTTTCATATCTGTGTCTTAGCAACTGGCTTTCTAACACCTGGATTACCCAAGATGCATTGCACAGCTCCCTGTAGTGTGTAGGCAGATGGATTTAGTAAAACGATTTAGCATCCTGAGGTCGGAGTAACTATTCATATACAGTATATATATACACGCACACACATACAGTGGGTATAGAAAAGAATCACCCCCTTTAAAATAATCACATTTTGTTGCTTTTCAGCCTGAAATGAAGACGGACACAGTTTTTGTTTTATCCAGCTGTATTTACTCAGTGCAACTTATAACATCCCAGTGAAAGATATAACACCAACATGTCAGAAAAAATAAAAATGAATAAATAAAAAAACAGAATCACTGAGTTGTAAAAAGGATCACCCCCTTGTGTCAGTATTTTGTTGAACCACCTTTTGCTTTAATTACAGCCTTTAGTCTGTTGGGATATGTCTCTACTAACTTTGCACATCTAGACTTTGCAATATTTGCCCACTCTTCTTTGCAGAACTGCTCAAGTTCAGTTAAATTTGATGGTGACCGTTTGTGGACTGCAGTCTTCAAGTCATTCCACAAATTTTCAATGGGGTTTAAGTCTGGGCTCTGACTAGGCCATGCAAGAACATTCACCTTTTTCTCCTTCAACCACTGTGTGGTCAGTTTTGCTGTGTGCTTTGGGTCATTATCATGTTGGAAGGTAAACCTTCTTCCCATTGACAACTTTCTGGCAGAGGGCAGCAGATTTTCCTCAAGAATTTGATGGTATTTTGCCCCATCCATTTTCCTTATATCCTGACAAGTGCTCCAGTCCCTGCTGCAGAGAAACACCCCGTCATTAAAGAAAGCAGCATATTACGTAAGATTATGAATGTCAAAGTCTCCAGAAGAACTGTGGCTGGTTCTGCAAAATGCTCAATAAAACTTACCAGCTCATTTCCTTTCAAAACTGCACAAATTGTGCCAGAGACTACTATTTTAATTTTTATTTTTTTTTGTCACACCAAATATTGACTTTGTTTCATTTACTACTGTTTACTGCTCTTTACAGTGTTTTTTTAATGTAGAAACATTTAATATCATTATTTTGAAGGCATCTTTGCTCTACAGCATTTCTTTGCATGTACCTAAAACTTTTGCACAGTACTGCATGTATATAAGAGACTTCAGCATGTGTCTTTGTGTAGAAGACTAAACCAGTCTATGCCTCTGTGTGTGTGTGTGTGTGTGTGTGTGTGTGTGTGTGTGTGTGTGTGTGTGTGTGTGTGTGTGTGTGTGTGTGTGTTAAATATCTCCCTGTGTGTCACTCGAGGTTAAGGCTAGTTACTGTTGTTAATGTTTCACATCCTATTTTAAATTCGGCCGAGCAAAGGGAGCAAAACAGAGCAAAAAACCTCAAGAGACTCTCGAGCTAATAAGATCTGATTGAAATTGCTGATAGTGTGCAGTCCCTCCACCACACACACACACACACACACACACACACACACACACACACACACACACACACACACACACACACACACACACACACACACACACACACACACACACACACACACGCACATTCTTTATCTTTCTGTATCACTCAGTCACTCCCTCCCTCAAGCACACACACACACACACACACACACACACACACACACACACACACACACACACACACACACATTCCCGCTAATTAGTTCTGATTTGTGGAATTGATAGGGGGCATTGTTTCCTCGCAGCGTCTCTGTAAATCCTTACTAATATAATTAAGCCAGGCAGATTTCTGTATGGTGCAGGACACAACCTGATCCATGTCCACAGCTACTCAAAAGCTCTTTGTCCTCCTGCTCCTGTCCTCTGTTTAGACGTCTGTGTGTGTGTGTCTCTGTGTGTGTATGTGTGGAGAATGGACAGTATTTTACTTGGGGTCTGGCTCAGTCTTGCCTATACAGACGTCCCTATTTGGTAATATATGTGGACAAATCAGTAGCCCAAGCTCCCAGGACAAACAGATTTTATATCCGTGCTTTTAAGACTTTTATTTGTAGTAGTTTGACTGGTAGTTTATAAGTAGGAAAAGAAACAACCAGAAAAAGGAAACGAAACCCTATTCCTTATTGCCTGGCTTAAAACATTTGAATGAAAAAGCATTTGGTGTGTATGTTAAAACTTAACTTGCTTCACGATAATGAAGATGTAACTATGGCTTGACTCGTTAATCGTTCCCGAATCCCACCGCCTGCTGCGTTACACACATCGGCTGAGGTGTAGTCTTCTTGTTGACCATATCAGGAGAAAATAAAGATGCTAGCTGGAGTTTTATTATTCATGTGTTATGGAAGGACAGAACACCACATCTGATATCCAAAATGTTGACCAGAGACTTTGTGTTCATGCATGTGTGAGACCTTTCCGGAAAACAGGACGCACCCACTTTGGTACAGTGGTAATAATTAACAATGTAATATACACTCACACACACATTCCCCAACTATAATGCTGTTCCTGAACTCCTGTTAGTTCACAAGGCAGAAAGGGACAAAAGAAAGCTGGAAGGAAGGACAAAAAATAAAAAAAAACAAACCAAAAAAAAAAAAAACCAATACAATATAAGCTGTTATTGGTGCTCGGACAAGTTTGACCGAAAACCCGTCCATGTGGATACGTGAAGAAGGCGTCAGCTATCAGTTTCTAAATGGACTACATAGCACGAGTCGTCCTTTCCTCCATGTCCATCGCTCCGGGAGACGTGTCTACAACATCCCCTGGCCTCGGGAGACCATGGTGAGTCTTTTAAACGGATCTCAATAGCCAAGGTAACTCTGATCTCTGATCTCTGGTTACGAAAGAAAGAAAGAAAAAAAGTCCACCCCAGTGAGACACCAGACTTTTTGTATCAGACTTTAGCATCTGCCCAGGTGTCTTATGGTAATGAATGATAAGCAGGTTGACCACTGATGTGCCCGTATTGCTAAAGGTCAGTGCCTGGCAGAGAAAGTTTCAGTTTTATGCCCCCCTAGCGAGCCTCCAAAATCGGACAGCCTGCTAAATCCTGTTCTCTGCTTTGTCCTGTTGGTCTTCACCATATTGATCTCTGACGCAGATTAGTGCAGAAAAAAAGAAAGACAGAAAGCTCTGTTGGTCCCCCAGTGAGTCCACACTCTCCTTTTGGGGTCACGGAGTCTATGAAGCCTCTGACCCTCACTGGGTCAAATTGAATCAACACTCACACACACAATCGTCCAGCGAGGACGAAGCCCATTAAAGCCGATTCCCCAGGAGCCCGCATTCACCCTTTACCGAAGCCGACCCGGAGCGGGACGGTGGGCTACTGTGTTGTTGTGGGTTTTATCCTCATCCCCTTCCATGCTAAGGAGCACGGCTTGCACTCATTGTCACCTCTTAATGGGGTTGCAGTTTAGAGACCTCTTTGTTTTGGAGAAGGGGGGGGATTTCCTCATCTGCAGTCATCACAATGTCCCATTGTGTTTTGATTGATGTGCCATGTTGTCAGGTTTGTGCGCCAACGTTGTCGGGGTGTGGCCTGGCTTGGTAATTCTCTTGTCGCAACATCAACCATGCATGTCTGTGTAATGTGGTTTGTCAGAAATGGCTTCGCTATAAGTTCGTTTGGGGAGTTCTATGGGTTAATAATGTTTGACATGATGCCGCATCAGGGTATTTTTCTCCTAAGTGGAAATCACTTTGGAATCAAGTGGAGATGCTGTACTGATGTATTATCAGAATGAACAGATATTGTGTTCTAAACGAATACAAATACAGATTCTAATAGAAGGTGCACCATTGTTTTGTTTTTTAAGAAAGTTTGCCAGAATGGTTCGCAGGGCATCTGGTTGAAACTAGAGGTAAAACAAAAAGACCTCCCATTAAACTCCAACACTATCCATTAAACACCATTAAACTCCAGCACTGCCCATTAAAGACCAACAAACCCCAACACTGTGATTAAACACCATTTAACCCACTGTCCATTAAACTCCAACACCATCCATTAAACACCATTAAACCCCAACACTGTCCATTAAGCATGATTAAACTTCAACATTGTCCATTAAACACCATTAAACTCGTGCACTGTCCATTAAACACCATTAAACACCAACACTGTCCATTTAACACCATTAAACCCAAACACTGTCCATTTAACACCATTAAACCCAAACACTGTCCATTAAACACCATTAAACCCAAACACTGTCCATTAAACACCATCAAACTTCATAAGGTTTTTACTTTCATGCGAGCTGTTAGCCTGCAGGACAAGCTGTGCAATGCATTTACAACATCCTTAGTAACTGCATGGTCAGGGTCATGGTGATTTAATTTAGGAGGCTAGTTTGTTTATATTTTGGAACATAAAACCAATTGAGTTTGTTAGAAAACACTGCAGGCAGATGCAAACAAAAATAGGCATAATAACTATGTGAATGGTTGCCTTAAGAATGGAAATTACTTCGTATATTGTGGAAGACTGATGTTTACACTCCTAGTAAGTTTTGCCTCGGATAACCCAGGAAACCAGCCTCTTTCATTCTGTTTACTGTGTGTGTCCCCATCATGCTGATGCACTGATTCCAAGTCCGTGTTCTGCGGCGCTGATTAACCAGCTGATTAAACACTGATTAAATGTCTATTCATGCAAGCAGGCTCACGCAGGCTCACGCAGGAGAGTGCAATTAGGTGAAAGTGAATTAATAAAACATACAGGGCTCAGGAGCTTCTCCAGGAACCAGCCAGATGGCTGTGAGAGAGACAGAGGGAGATAGATAGATGAAGGAGAGAACCAGCAACCTCTCTTTCTTGTTTCATTCCTATTAGGTAATTCGATCTAAGCCTCTCCACCTATTCCACATTGATAAGCCACTCTCATATTTCCTGTGTCGCTGTCCTCTGCTTATTTCCTGTTTGACCCATGTGGGCGTACGGCAAGGATGGAAACAACATTGCTGCTAGACAGGAAGACCCCGAGGAACAGAGACCCTGAGAATGCAGCCTTGCAATGGAAAAGCCCATCTGCCTGGAGCCTGTCTAATCTCATTTGGTGTATCGGACCACGGGATGCACCAATCACGCCTGTCCAATCTCATTAAGAAAGTCAATGATCAGAACATCAAGAACATGGCAGGGAGGCACAAGATGCCAGGTTTTTGGACCTCCTCGTGTTCACTCAAATGGACATCGGCCTTTGTCCTCGCTCGTGAGGTGTAGGATTACAGCATGAATATGACATCTAATCAGAGCAAGGGCTTCACCTGACATGGCTTCACGATGATTAAAAACAGCCAGCGAGCTTAAAAAAGGAACAGGAGCTGTTGACTTTTAATTTGAGAAGGATGTTTTGTAGGGATTTAATCTCTGATTTTGCTTGGGCCCATCGGTGCGGAGTTGATTGTTGTATCTATATAAGCAGGGGTTAAAATGAGAACAGAGTTCTTAGGTACTATAACTTTATAAGTAAACACTTTCTAATAAAATCTTTTGATACTATTTGATAAGGTAAATCACACTGACAGACAAGACAAAATCACACACTTCAACTTTCTTTTCAACATTCTTGTGGACTTTGTTTAAAAATGTAATTTTTTTAAAACCACATTTTCCCTCATTTCCTAAATCCAGTATATTCATATAAGGAATAAAAAACTTCAGGGCATGCAGTTCTAGGAAAATAATCAATTATGGAGTGGTGTGATAAAGCGGAGTTACACTTACCACCCTGAACCTGATTATACTGTATAAACAATAACATATTAGAACAAGCACATTCATATAAACTATATAACTACTATCAGAGCTTTTACACTTTTCTAGAAAAGTAATCAATCAAACTTGAGAATTTGTTTTGTTTCGTCCTGCTGCATCCAAAGAACTTAAATATATAAATATATTCCAGGAATAAAATTGCTGTCCTTGCAGCTCGTTTTTCACTGACATCCAGTAGCCTTTCCTTTCTCCTCTCCCCTAATCTCTCTATTCAGGCCTTTTCAGACCCCGGCTCACCCGTGCTGGGTGTCCAAATGCACTTGATTTCACATTCAGGGTGTAATTAGGAAGAAGGCAGGTTATTGTGGACCAAGTGGCTGTGATTCAGCTCTGGAAATGGATCATTGTCCACCAACCAGTGGCCATTCAGGTAAAGAGCATAATTAGGGGTGCAGAAATTACAGGACATTTTTTTTCTTTCAGTGAGGAGCATTAGTTAAGAACATTGTCCCCTGTCATTTTGGGAGGCCATTTGATAATCAGGGGTAGGTTGAGAAAGACTGACATACAACCCAAAGCGCTCATGACTGATGATTCATCAACATTCGTTATATATATAAAGATTTTATGTTAAAAATGTAATTATTGTTGCTAATGCTGCTGTGGTTACATGTACACCATACATATAAGTTTAAAAAAAGAAGAAGAAAAAAGTAAATGTTGTAGATGTTTTGCAGATGTTTCCTCATATCCAGGGGTTAAATTAGGATTTAGCACCCGGAGGAGCTCTCCTTCTTTCATGGGTGCCAACAATAAAAGCTTTTAATTTATGTGTTGTTATATGAAGTTCTAAACATTGATATCATGAAAACTGTGATTAAAACAAGTTTTGATATCACTGTTTCTGTCTTTGGATTGTGTTTTTGGACTTGTCTGCTCGCCATCTGGTCTGATATTTTTGATGATGACCCTGGACTGGTTTTGACTCTGCCTGAGACCTCCTTGTTACAGAAGGTTTTATCTGACAAAGTGGATTCAGCAAATGTGTGCAAACATCAATCAACCTTTGCATCTCAAGCTCAACTTCTGGGCAACCATGAACAGCAAATGGTTTCCACCATGGAGGAAGTCCTCGGAGTCAGTAGAGGGGAACTGTGAGAACAAACAGCCTCCACCAACCTGGAAATATTTCCACAACACATTCCTCTTGCTTTGCCTGATAAATATAATGGCTTCCCTAATTAATGCAAGGGCTTTTTAATCCACTGTGCCATTCTTTTTTTCAGCGCCCCATCTAATTTTTTTTCAGACAGGTGGACAAAATTCAGCAAGTGTTAACTTTGCTAACCAAAATAGTGCTCACCTGGGCCACTGTCAACTTCGACCCTGCAACACTGAACTGGTCCTATGCAAACACTGAACAAGAATTCTGTGAAGTGTTTGATCACTCTAAATCAGGTAAACATGCCGGCAAGAGGCTACTATCACTCAAACAAGGAAAACTATCCGTGGCCAAATATGCATTAACCTTCTGCACAGTGGCAGCAGAGAGTGGAAAGAGAGGAGCTGACACTAAAGACAAGGCCTCAGTGAAGCGCTACAGATAGAGCTGACATGCTGAGATGACACATGCTGAGATGACACTTGAGGCTGTGGTCAAGATGTTAAATGTGTCTTTACTTCCACCCACAGGCACCATAACAAGTCCAAGGCAACATATATACTTCCACATCTCCCACTGCTGCGTGCTTCTTTTTTTTTTGTTGGAAAAAAATGACAGAGGACTCAGACCTTACATTGATTACTGAGATTTCAATGCTGTCACAGTCAAGTATCGCTACTTGGTTCTGTCTTCCATTGAGTAGGTAAGAGGAGCTAAAGTGTTCACAAAACTCGACCTGCAAAGCGGCTATAATCTGATACGTATCAGGCAAGGTGAAAAACAGAAGATGAAAACTATTAATTTTATAAAGCCATTATGAATATCTGGTCATGCCTTATGGCCTTGTCAATGCACCATCTCTGTTCCAGGCGTTCATACATGAAGTTCTCTGGGATTTCCGGCACTCCTGTGTGATCATCTACATAGAATGCATATTGATCAGTATAGAGGGGCAGTACAGTAAGGCGGTATAGAGAGGCAATATAGTGATGCAGTATAGTGGGGCAGTATAGAGGGGCAGTACAGCAAGGCAGTATACAGAGGCAGTATAGTGATGCAGTATAGTGGGGCAGTATAGAGAGGCAGTACAGCAAGGCAGTATATAGAGGCAGTATATTGGGGTGGTATAGTGGGGCAGTATAGTGGGGCAGTACAGCAAGGCAGTATATAGAGGCAGTATATTGGGATGGTATAGTGGGGCAGTATAGTGGGGCAGTACAGCAAGGCAGAATAGAGAGGCAGTATAGTGATGCAGCATAGTGGGGCAGTATAGAGGGGCAGTACAGCAAGAAAGCATAGAGAGGCAGTATAGTGATGCATTACAGTGGGGCAGTATAGAGGGGCAGTACAGCAAGGCAGTGTAGTGGTTCCATATAGCAGGGCAGTGGAATAGCGAATGTCAAGCTTTATAGAGAAATGTAAAGAGGTTTTCAGTGTGTATAACATCTCTATGCTGTTGCACAGTGACATTTTACAGGGATATGGAAACCTGCTATAGTGGATCTCACTCTTAGTCCTCCAGAAGTACAAAAGATACAACAACGCTACACGCATCGTAACACACAAAGTATAACCCTGGGCTTATGGTCTAATATGCAATGATGGTTCCGTACCGCATTACCACAATTCCATCTACACATTAACATAAAAAACTAGAAATAACAAGGATGCAATACATACTCTCAACAGTTTTTATTGACAGAAAGAGATGCACACACATAAATTACATGTTTAAATTTGCAGATATTCCACAAAATCACACTTTTAGCCCACATATAGTATCTAAACTATACTTAAGGTTCTGTGTAGGACACAGACAGAGTTTCGTACACTGTGCAACCTTTTAGTGCTCAATAAGCAAAGAAAGCAAGCATATGGAATGAATTGTATACTCATGGAGTGACTAAACAGAGGACAATGTTCATCAAACACCCAACTCCCTTCATCGTCCAACCTCTGTGGGAGTCCTCCTGGTGGCTGTATGGCCGGTGAAAGAAGCCGCGCTGCCTCATGGGGCCTGTGCTGACTCGGAGTCTATGGCGTCTGCCAGTGAGAGATGGATGAGCTCTGGGTGAAGAGAAAAAGACAGGGACAGAAAGATTGATAGAAAGGGATGGACGGTTGTCTCATTTGACAGATGGGAGCAGATCAGAGCGAGGAGAAAGAAAGGCAGAAAGAAAGAGTTGTCCAGCAGAGTATGGTTTTTGCTGCGAGGGTCACAGAGAGCTGACCGGACGATGATTAAGGTGGACAGTGTCGCTTTTGAGATTCAACTCAGGGCACACAAGCTGGACAGAGGGGTAATTGATGCACTGAGAAGAAGGTCTATGATACACGCTGTGTTTGTGTGTGTCTGTATGTGTGTGTGTGTGTGTATGTGTAGGAGGGGGTCTTTATTTCTTTTCCATTTTCAATAACTACTAGATTAACATCTAAAAAAATCTCACTGAAGGTGTGTATTTATTTTAAAAAGCAACTGATTTTTTTTTCTTCACAGGCGCCATCTTGTTATTTCTCCTTCGTCAGCAGAGCAGTGTTGTGGGACAGAGGAAGTCATCATCACACAGTGAGCATGGTAACACACTAACCGCAAGATTATTAGTGTAATAGTTTATCTGCATGGTAATCATCTTTAAATAAAAAATACAGAATTTATGACATATACAGTATAGTATTTATATGTTGTATGTAAAAAAAAAAGAAAGAAAAGAAAATTAAATTAAGATTTAACCAAATGAAAACCTAAACCCGACACATTACAACTGACAAAGTTATAATGAAAACATGAATTTTTGAGCTATATCAGTCTTAAACCTATCTGAGCCATAATATAAACTGAATAATTATACTGTATATATTATATAATATATAGAATATTTATACAAATTATAAAACCTAAATAATAAAGTGTTTAAAGACTGGCACGTGACACTTGTCAAGTTTTATGCATTTTTCAGACTTAAAACTAATTCATTTCCGATTTGTGCTGTATTCAAGTGAAAAATCGCTTTTATTCCTCCTATATCGCTTGTAAACATGGCGGCTAGTCCATTTCTTTTATCTCTGACTTAGCCAAGGTGCAAAATCTCATCCTTATTAAACTTATAAAACTTTCACAGCAGTTCAGTAATCACAAAAGTGAATAAATCTGAACTACTTAAACACACTGTGGTTCCCTTACACACACAAACACACACACACACACACACCCTGAGAGACAAACTGTCCCTGTCCTCGGTAGTCTCTTCCTTCAGAAGCAGCTCAGGGCTAAATGTGCCACAGTCAACAGAGGCTGTTGTCATGGCGACGGAGGAGTTGTGTGGGCTGGCTTCCTGTCTTGGCCTCTGGTTAAACAAACAGCGAGGAGAGGGACAAAGATCCTCCCAGCTCCTTACAGACTCTTTTACATCCGCAAATGCCACACACACACACACACACACACACACACACACACACACAAAACCCCTCGCATCCAAAGGCATAGACAATGAACACACAGCCATATACATGCACATATATCTATATAGGGTGGATTTGCGTCATTAAGGCGTCTAATGGTTTAAAACAAGGCAGGAAAAGTTCAAACTCAGAAGCAAGTCAAAAGTCACTGAGAAAACAGCGAACGCAACCTTTTTATCTTTTAAGATATGGGGGGAAAAAACATAAAGACGCAAGCAAAACGTGGGAAAATAACCGTCTGAGAAGTTAGTAGAGGTAAAAAAAAACAAAAAAAACGGCGAAATATCTGAAACTCGTCATTTTTATAAAACACTCAAGAAGTAATTTTTTTGTTAAAATTGTTTGTTGTTTGTGATCATGAAGGAAGATCCGAACCATTCCGAAATCACACGTGTGAGAATAAGTTTTCCGACGTGTAATTACGCCAGTAATATGCGATCACATGAAATTCTTGTGTGTTATGCACGTGTGAACTCAAGTAAACCCAAATCAGGGTTATGTTTACATGTGAAAATTAAAAACGTCTGCACTACATCTGAAACGTGTGTGAAATTTTCACACGAGTCTTGCTAGGGTTAATGATTTTAAAGTAAGGGTGCACAAACTTTTGCACTCAGCTGTATAGTACTATATAAATCATGCAAATGCAATCAGTGAGCATATACTTATAGGGATATATATATATATATAATATAAGTACACACTCCTGCTGAAAAACACAACAGAAACCCTCATAGAATTTGTAATGGTTTTAATGGTTATAATGGGAATTGTATTGGTCGTAATGGAAACTGTAATGGCCCCTGTGGGTCTCTAATGGTAACTTGTTGTCTTCTATTGGTGGCATGTTATGTCTAGTGGATACCTTTAAGGACCAGTAATGATAATGGTTTTAATGGTTAGCTGATGGTTTGTAATGGTATTTGTAATGGAAACCATTAGAATTTCTGTGATGGTTTCTATTGTTTTGTTTTTTTTTCAGCAGGGACATAACTCATACATTCAATAAAAGACAATAAACAAACACACACACACACACACACACACACACACACACACACACACACACACACACACACAAAAGACATACACACTCCTCTATAGCTCAAGATGTTCTCTAAATCACCTCACTGACCCTCGGCACCCCGACTCACTCCAAACAGTCTATCACGAGAGGCTTGTTGACCCAGCTACTCCCATCATAGCTCGCTGTCTCCGTGGTTACAGTGTCCCCGGACGCCACATGGCACTTGGAGGACATTGCTAAGGTACCAGCGAGCCAAAAGAGCAGTGAATACAGTGCACTGAAAGTAATAACACACACACACACACACACACACACACACACACACACACAGGTGGGCAAACACAGAAGTGAGGTCTCAAACAAACGCTCGTCTCCTCTGCATGACACGGATTTGGAAAGAAAAGATAGGGATAGTAACTCTTTTTTTTTTTTTTTTTAAAGATATCTACTTAGCCTCCGGGAGCATTTCATGTGGAGAGCCAAATACGGGATGGATTTATGACAAATGCTGAAAGAATAAAAGAAAAAGACGGAGGGAGAAAAAAAAAAAAAAAGTCTGGCGAGGCAGAAAGTAGAAAGTTGCCATGAATGCTAAGCTGCATCTGACACGAGCGGCTAATCAGATTTACTCCTCCCGATCTGAGCAGCGCTACAATGCTCCTCACTGTCATCCCTCTCTCTCTCTCTCTCTCTCTCTGTCTCTCACCCCTTGATCTCCTCCTCCAGCGCTCGCCTCTTTTCCTTTCCTCCTTCTCCTCTCCTCATCTCTCGCTCCCCCTGCGTCCCGTAGCAAAGCTAATTACGGCGCAGGGCAGAAACACAAATCTGGCTGATTGAAAAAGTCACTCTTTTTCAGCGGGGTTTAACCTTGTTAGCGCTAAGCCTGGCTTTTGTGGACATCAGGCCTCTGTGAGAGGAATCCTCTGTTCGGCCGCAGACGCGGAGACAGAGACACGCTTCTGTTTGGCTCGTCCTACCCCACCCTCCGTCCTCCATCCTGCACTCGCCAAAGGGTTCATACAGAGGCAGTATCATTAAAACTGCGTGTGTGTGTGTGTGTGTGTGTGTGTTGAGACAACGGGTTGAGGACACGCATGCATGCAGGCCTCTCTTCACTTAGGGCCATCTGGCTGAATGGACCCAGGCTAATGGACACGCTACATTCATGCGTGTGTGCTGCTTCACGTCTCTTGTCAGAAAGCTGCTCGACATGAACGACGCTCAGATAATGACATTAAGGCCCAGAGCGTGGGTGTGTGTGTGTGTATTGCGTGTCTTTGCGTGTGTCGGTTGCCTTGACCCCAGGAGGTCATGATGTTTCCTGCTAAAAAGCTTGGGTTCTTTCAGAGCCCACAAAGTTAGCATAGCGTTCTGAGGAATAGTTTCCTTCCTGGATTTTTCAGCCGTCTTCAGTGTCACACTGTACCCGCTCTTGGTTAAATTCTATAACAGACTGTGTGATAATGTGTGTCCTCCGGAACATAACTAGTGACAAGGTCATGTGATGAAGCGGAGTTACTGTTACCACTACCAATGCAGCTGATTATCTTCCTACAACAGCACGTCCCGAGGTGTTTTACTCCTCCCGTATCACAGCAATTTGCCAAGAACAACAACAAAATATATCGTATTTTTTGTCGTACTTTTTTATCCGTTTATAGTTACATTTCATACTGCGGAACGTCTACGAAACAACTTCCTGTTATCGCTTGTGCTGTAGCAGTTATAAACGGTCGTTCCCTTACTACCTCTTGATTTTAATAAGACAGAAAAAAAATGGACATTTGTAATTATATAAATCGGGAATCCCTCCGTCCCGAAAATGTCGGACAACTTGGACTCACAGCTTTGACTGGTACAAAGCGCTGACACTGGAGACTCCTTCCGTAAAATGTTGAAGAAACATCTCCTCATAGAAAACTTATATATACCATATCAACAATTACATGTGTTTATGAGGACTGTATTATAACGAGCGTATTAATATAAACATGTGATTTGCAGCTGCACTACTTTCTGAGAAACACCTTCTGACCAATCAGAATAGAGAAGTTATACAATCACAAGGCTACAGAAGGGCAAAATGTTAGACCAGACAAACAAAGAGAGAGAGAGAGAGAGAGAGAGAGAGAGAGAGAGAGAGAGAGAGGGCAAGAGACAATGAGAACACACAAAAAGCAGTTATCTAAGATTGACCTAACTATGTTTGCTGAACAAATTACTGTCAGTCGATTCAGGAGAAATAAAGGGAATGATGAGACACGTGCATGTGTGTGTGTGTGTGTGTGTGTGTGTGTGTGTGTGTGTGTGTGTGTGTGTGTGTGTGTGTGTGTGTCATCTCCTCTGGTAGGACAGGTCGGGGCCTGTTTTGTGACAGGTAACAGGCAGTAGGGCACCTGTCTGCTTTCAGCAAACAAAGGACACACACAATCAAGCACAGATGCGAGCTTAAGAGCCTCTTCAAGTACCTGAAACATCTGGGGGGAGCAACGAAGGCAAAGAGAGAGAGAGAGAGAGAGAGAGAGACACGAGATGAGAGAGCGTGTTGTGCTTTTCTAAACAACGTGAACACAATATGAATCGCACAAGCAAACTGTGGATGTGAATAGATTTTAATAGGCGGGGGTTCAGACCGACGTTTGTGTGTGTGCTTCCGTCTTCAGTCTGTTTGTTGAGTAAATGGCAGAGGAGAAGGAAATTAATAGAAGGCAGCGTGTCCGTGTGTGTGTGTGTGTGTGTGTGTGTGTGTGTGTGTGTGTGTGTGTGTGTGTGTGTGTGTGTGTGACTCCAGCCCAGCTCATCATCACTCCTCAGAGCCAATATTGACCAAACCGACCTGATCCTCCTCGCTTTCATCTCCTCACATCAGCCACGGATTTAAAGGTTTGCGTTGAAGATGAATGGCACAGAAAGGAGTGAGTGGTGTGTGTTTGTGTAAAAGAAAGCAAAAAGGGAACAAGGGATTCAAAACGACCCACCTCTGCCACACGTGGACTCATTTCATACACTCAGCACAAGGGGGCACTAAAGAAAGCAGTACTATAAGACTTCAGTCTCAAACCTGAGCGTGGTGTTTTGGTTTGTTTTTTCAAGAATATGGTGTGGTCAGTGAGGAGGAAACATGACCATGAAGCATCATAAAAACAATGCACTCGTGCAGTTACTCTTTTATTGACAAACACACACCCAATTAGGGGAAAAAGCCAGAAGGATGAACACAAAACGGAATATAAGTGGACGTCCTGGTATAAAACACACAGGCACGGACCACACGCAAACAGCAAACTCTGATGCCAGGGGTTCCCATGTGAAGATCCAGTTGATTTCCTCTTCTGTTTTGTTTATTATTATTACTATTATTATTTATTTATTTATTTTTTTTTTTTTTTACAAATGATTATTATGATTACCTAAGCCAGATTTTCACATCGAAACGTTTAAATGAAGAGTGCACATCCTATTTTAGTCTTATTCAGCAATAAACATGGACAAATTTCTCCGTCCATCTGCGTCCGCAATTTCCACGACAATATTGACTGACTCGGACTCGGTGGAACAACAGGAGCATGATAATATGCCGAAACATTTTTTTTCTGAATACGGATTTACAAGTGTGACGGCCAATGACGTGGAGAAAAAACATTCATAATGCCTATTTGGGGTCATTTGGCCAAAAAAGTATTAAAACAAAAGCATTAAACATCATGTTCACGAAGCAGACACGGGGGCTCATGGGTACGTAAAAAAAAGCGATCGCTCTACTATGGCACACGTCAGCGATGACGTAGCCTGGATTATATTTTGGTGGGTGATGAAATATACTAAAAACAAAAAATCACCACGTCATCTGACATTACATTACCATTTATGGCATTTGGCAGACACTCTTATCCAGAGTGACTTACATTTATCTCATTTTATACAATTGGGCAGTTAAGAGCCTTGCTCAAGGGCCCAGCAGTGGCAGCCTTGGTGGTGCTGGGGTTTGAACTCACAACCTTCTGACTGGTAGTAGAAGCAGTGATGTCATGATTTTGTAGTTTAAACCGTTTAAGGCGCGATCTACCATCAACCAATCTTACCAAAATTGTAATGTTGCCATACAATACCACAAAAAATGATTAAAATAATAATTTTCTATTCTAGTAATAAGGAAAACGACACTTTATCTTATAAAACAAGATGTACTCGTCTTCTCTTCTTTCAGTAAACCTGACATCACCTCGATATCCCTGAGCTCCGAGTGTAGCTAGCTAGCTTTCAAACAGAAACGTAAACAAACTAAGAGATGAATTCATCTGCCGTTTGGGGCGGTTAAATCTAAAATCGCAACGATGACTCTGTTGACCTTTTATGGACATTATTACGGCGCAACATAACAGCGCATACATAAAAATATTATTTGACATCAAATACCATTTTGTGCAGTAATTGCACTGCAAGGATGTCCGTACTCACCTGCGCTCTATGCGTGTCATGTCTACCATCCACAAATAAAGGATTTAGAACTGGGAAATATTCCAGCCGGGTTCAAAAGGCGAAATCCACCCCAAGCTACACCTCTGACTCACATAATTACTTAATTTGCACATAAATACATAATACACTCACATAATTACTTCTCTATTATTCCTACAGGATCTCTTCCATAATGAGGAACCTCGACCCCCATGTTCACGTTTTGAGGCTCACATGAGGGCGTGTCCCGGCCTGATCAGACCGCCATACTTCCCACGCACACACCGTCTACCGAGACCTCCGATGAAGAACCTCCGTGCTCCAAAACTGCCAAGACAGCAAGGTGAGATACACTCACGCTCTGGGTTTGGATCTGTTTATGAAAGCCTTTGAAAGCGCTTCAATGCACCAAACCTTTTGAAATGAAATGAAATATACTTTATTGTCCCCAGTAGGTAAATTTGGTGTGGACTCATCACCTATTACTCCTGAAATAATCCTAATCTACAATAAAACACAGTACAAACACAGAACATATCCCCCCCCCCCCCCCCCCAAAAAAAACCTTATCCTTATTCAGCAATTTTACTAATACAGGTACAAACGAACTTTTGAACCTATTCAATTTACACCGAGGGATTCTGTAACGTCTACCAGAAGGTAACAGGTATGGAGTACATGGGACGGGTCACTCAAAATTCTTCTTTTAAATATAGTCCCAAAGTTATCTTCAATCTTAAATAAGTAGCAGGATCTAATACATTATCGTTTCTATAGTAACAACTTACACATGGGCTTGTATGCTGGACGCTCAACATAAACATTTTTATTTTTTAAAAAGCATGTAATTGTTGATATGATGAGGTTTTCTGTAAGGAGGCGTTTATTTCACATTTATGGAAGGAGTCTCCAGTGTCAGCGCTTTGTAAAACTGTTACTTTTTGTTTTCTGAAATGTTCAGGACAAAAGGAGTTTACATTGTTATTGCGGTTTCTCTGTAACATTACAAGCTGTGTTTTTTGTCTTATTAACTTCAAGAGAGAGAAAAATAGAGAGTCTGGCGAGGGAACGACTGTTTATAGCTGCTATAACATAAGTGAGAACAGGAACTATTTTTTTTCACGGATGTTCCACAACATTAAATGTAACTATAAACGGAAAAAAAAAACCTCATTGTTCAATAAATAAAATTATGCCAAAATAATGCCGGCAAATTGATGTGGTATACGTGGGGCAAAACACTTGTGGCCAAATGTACTTTTATTATTTTTAATTCAAAATTCAAACATCGAATTAAACATATATGTTTCTATATGCTTCTATATGGTATAAATATAAGTGAAATACATATATGGAAATATACAGTATACCTTTATTATATAATTCAGTATTTGGCCATATATGTAATTTCTATATGGGATTCAAAAACATCACATATATTGTTGTTATGTGCGTTTGTATATGTCCAAGAGACTCTAATATTCAGTGCTACCTCCACCCATGCTCAGTATAATGATGTAAAGGTATTTGCGCAGCCTCAGCCATTAGAACCCTGCGGGACTGTGTGTTTGAGTGCAGGCTGGCGAGAGGAGCAGAGATCGGGGCATTGCTGTACACCACGGGCCAAAACTAATTATACAGCCATATGGTGCTTGGAGGCCCTCACAATCAACCCGACCTGCCTTCAGCTCCCCAAGGAGTATGTGTGTGTGTGAGTGTGTGTGTGTGTGTGTGTGTGCAGGAGGGAGGGCTGTAACAGGGTGCTATGACACATGTCGTTCACACACACAGAGGCACTCACACTTGTGGTGTGTGACTGTGACAGATGGAGAAGCCAAGGGTATTGTGCATAGGGCAGTGCAGAAATGTGGGCTCCATCCCATCCATCCATCCATCCATCCATCCATCCATCTATATATATGTCTCCATCCATCTATCACGCTAACTCTTGCTGCTTTGACTCGTCGGTGAGACAGTGTGACTGGAACAAGTGTGCTTTGTGTGGCTGTTCTACAATGATGAGGCCATCATGTATGAAGTTAGAGCATTTCAGGATGCAGTGATCAGATTTATGAGTTGGATAAATAAGAACAGCAATAAAAAATATCAAAGGAATCAATACAAAACCACCACTGTGTTGTACGATAACACATATTTATCATATCCGGACATCTGAAATCCCGTCGAGGCGGCTGAGAGTCACAAATGAAAGCTCATTTGTTTGCTTTCGCTGTCACTCGGACCATAATTAGTTTGTTGGGGGTGCCCAATTATGAGAACGAGTTCCTTCATATAGTGATCACAAGTGGTCATTACCATATCTTAGAGCCTCTGCATACTAAGTTGGGAACTAGACAGCTGCTCCTGGAAAAGCAGTAGCATTTTGAGAGGGGTGTCCAGGATGAATCTCAAGGGTAGGGGGCTCCCAGCAGGCAAAAGGCTGTTTGCTCTGTGTCTCAGCAGAGTGGCGAAGAGAAATGTCAGTGCCCCGGCCTCATCCCTCTCCCTTTTAGCTGGAAATGATGATGAATACGCTTTCTGCCTGACCCTCGCCAAGGACCCCCATGATAATTATTCAGGACCTCTCTTTGTGCACCCTCAACAATGCCTTTCATTAAGACGGTGTGTGTGTGTGTGTGTGTGTGTGTGTGTGTGTGTGTGTGTGTGTGTGTATGTGATGTCTTGTGCCGGACAGACTGTGGGACGGCTGAGCGGTACATCTCCACATGAGACAGCTGGAGTCGGAGTCTGATACGCTATTTATTCCGAGTCCTTTCTGCTTGCAGCATTTCTTTAGAGAAACGCTAGCACCTTTTGTTTCCTGTTCCGCAATTATAACTGTTTTTGGTCCAAAGCCAGAATTTCTCCATAAGCTTATCCATTCATTATGAAATGACTTATTGGTGTGTTTCTGTCTTTTCAGAAACTCAGAGAAAGCAGAACTCCCTACGGCACTTCTCTGTGATGCTTCCCAGTGTGCCAGCATCTCCACATCCAAGTGTGGCCTCTCCAGACCCAGTGCTCTCTCCAACACCGTCTGTGCACTCAGGGACAAACCCAGATGAGTTCCTGTCTCTCCATGTTCACTCTCCAAACTCAGAACACACCACAATAAAGCAGGAAGATGTAGTAAGTCATAGAGATGTTACTTTGACTGGGCCCTCCTCCCCACAAATCAACTATGAGGACTATGAAGATCCTAAAGGTGAAGCAGTGACACCAATGACAATGACTCCTGGCACCCCATCCACCCCAATGACCCCTCTGACACCAATGACCCCTATGACCCCGGATTCTCTTTCAGACCTGAGTCGTCCAGCGTCCAGTCAGTTCAGCTATAGCACCAACCTGAACAGCAGCCTATCCAATGCACCTTCAGGTACATCCTCTTGAACTACCTCCAAATCAATCACTGTAACGTACTTGTACATTTTCAAGAACATCCTGGTGAGATGTCCCTGATTTTGTCCACAGCAGCACTTCTGTACCATTCAGTCAATTAAAAATTGAGTTTCCGCATGTTTCCTTTAGTGTTTCCTTTATTGTTTCTGGAAAGAAGGTATTGTCAGACAGATGAACAATAGCAGTGTTAAATGACTTAGTGTTCCAAAAGTGCTTCTATTGGCAGAAATCTCACTAGGCACATCCTTTACACACTATAAGGCACTCATAATTTTTCCAGGACATTTGGTGGGATGTCACCAATTTTTGGTTCATCGAGATCCTTGGCTAAGAAAAGAGATGATTTGGATTTTAAATAGACTGAACGGTACAAAAGTGCTTCTATGGATGACATCTATGATATCACACCATATTACACCATATATTATTCCTGATTTGTCAAGGTAAATCATGAACTATTGATAAGCGCTTGAATGTTTGTTTCTCTACTACTTCTAGTAAATCAGAGTACTGACTCTGATAGTGAAGATGGAGATGCTGAGGATGGTGATGATATCAGCAGTGATAACCTAGAGGCCTGTTCCTCATCCTTGTCTGATCTTTGCTTCAGCTCTCTTGATGGAGCAGTCTTGGCCTCTTGCTCCCCCCCAACCTATAGTAAATCATCTCTCTCCAAAAACCTGAGTTCTCTTAGCCAAGAACCTCAGAATACCAGCCATCCAGAAACCTTAAAGGAAACTGCAATTATTCAGGTCAAAGACCCTCTAGTGAGGGAAACCCCACACCCTAACCAAATTACAGATACAGGTGTTAATGGAGCTCCAAGCCCTTGCCCTGCATATCTGGACTCTCAATCCAGACTGGCATCTGCTTCTCAGCTGGATGTTCGTTCTGACTGGAAAACCTGCCGCTGGCCTATACTTCCTCCAATCACACCTCAGAGAGGTAAGTATCTCTAGCTTAACCAGTACTGTCCCTACATATATGACTTTCATACTGTGCCATTATGAACTTGTATGTCTTGATCCTCTGCTGGACTTGTGTATATTCATAGACACACTCAGGGGTGGATTGTGCCAAGCGTAACTAAACATTCAGACACAAAAGGGTGAAAGATCACTCAATGCAGTGCTACATCAAGGTTTTGTCCACTACCACCATGTCACAAATATCATGGGGAGGGCTTTTCTTTTTTGTCCCTTATGAAAATTGTGGGTTTGAGGGATTTTCTTAAAGAAGATTTGAGCTGGTACTATTTGAATTCCCCAGTTTGAATCAAAGCAGCCAGTTCTCTACAATAGGAAAGCTTGAGGAGGGGGGGTCTGTAAGAGGTAGCCACGGCCCCTTATACATCTCTTCAAGCCCCAGGCTCCGGCATTCTCTCCTTTCTGCCTTTTTTGCCTTCTCTCAGTCTCTTTTTCTTCTCCTGTTGTAAGAAGGATCGTGTGGAGCAAGCAGTCATAAATCCACGCTGACCGCCACCCTGCTGACGGGAGAACAGTGTGCGAGTGTCAGCTATTGGCGTACCTCTCGGACGCCCTCCTCGCACTAATTTACCGTTCCCGATCGGGATAAAGAGCCGGCCCGTTGATGTCTGACTCGAGTCTGGGACTTTCTGAAAGAGCAGGACAATTGAGAACTTGTGATGGGAATTTGCCCCTTTCAGAGCAGGCTGTCCACTGTTCTTTGTGTAAATTTTTTTTTTTTTTGAGTTGGAAGAATGGTCACTTGTAGCCCGGTGACATGTTCCTCTTATATCAAAATTATATCAAAATTATAACAATTGATGAAGATGAGTAAATATAATTTTAAAGATTCTATACAGTCAGTTAGAATGTAAGCAAAATTGTAATGTAAGAATTTACTAGAAAAAGACCAGAAGACAAAATCTGGCAAAGGCATGAGTGTCAATGCCTGGAGGGTGGAAGTGGCCGACCTTTTCCTCTCTTGCCACCCTGGTGTGTGTGTGTGTGTGTGTGTGTGTGTGTGTGTGTGTGTGTGTGTGTGTGTGTCGGTGGGTGGGTGCTTGGCTGGGTGCTTAGTTTGTGTGCTAGTGTGTAGCCTCTCTAAGACTCTAGGATCATTGTGTTGCCCCTGGACTCTCTTTTCCTATGCCATGGCCCGACAGTCAGCAACCGACCCCGGCGTGACCTCTTTCAGTGTCCCCTCCAGCGTGTAACTGTCCTTGACAATGAGCGGGACCCCCATTGCTCTGAATCCCCCTGCCACACACGCTGACCCTGACAGCCACACTGTGTGGCCAACAAGAAAGACAGAAGAAGAGACAGAGAGAAAGAGGAAACATTGTATGGATGTGTATGGGTCTATCCAAAATGACCCACTGACCCTCTATAGCTCATACACAAACATACTACACACATAAAGGAAGACGTGCACACACACAAGCCAGATGCCCCTCACTAGCACAGAGTGAAATGGTCTTGAGGAGCAGTTAGCTAAAGATGATTGCCAACTTGACAACAACAATATGCTTTGAAGCATCAAGGCCCTCTCTTGTGTGTTTGAGTGGTGAGGCTTGCTTTTGAAAAATAACAGAAGGATGAATGTGTGTGGGTGGGTCTGTTTAGGATATTTATGTCTGTGGTAGGTTGCACCCTTGCTATTAACCTAAGTAACTAGAAGTTCTATGTAGAGTCAAAAATTAATTAGCAAGAAGCAAAGAAACCATTTCCTAGACATGTGTCTAGGACTTCCCAGTCATGACTGTCCCCTGCCATCCAGTCCATTTATAGAAAGGGACCACCACTGGTGAGATATTATTTGGGTGATGGACCATTTGTAGCACTGACTCTGACAACTGGTTTTACACACATTGTGCACTGAAAAGTCTTCAAGTGTATATCTACAAGGTGGACCAAGAGTATAAGTGTTTAATAAAGTGCCAGTAAGTGTACCACTGTTAAAAAATAATTATAATAACACTGCTGTGCCTGATATACTAGTACATTACATGTTCTGATTTGGGTTGTTTCAGGTAGCCAAGGGTCAAGAGCATCTCTCAGTTCCCCAATAAGCTGTTCTCAGTCGGACATGTTTGCTGAGCTGGAGGCTGCAGCACCTCAGAGTGTGTCCTGTCAGTCCTTGGATCATGCTGACTATAGTGACACGGAAATCACCTCACCTACTACAGGTAGACTGGTCCCAACCATAGGTACTCCTACCATGAGTTGACTCCTTCAACTGGGCCTACCACAGGTAGATTTATCCAAACCATCATTACACCATCATCTCATTTACTACAGGTAGACTTTTCTAAACCATACATATGCCTTCACCCCACCTACCACAGGTAGATTTATCTAAACCATCGACACACCTCCACCTCATTTACCACAGGTAGACTTTTCTAAACCATACATATGCCTTCACCCCACCTACCACAGGTAGATTTATCTAAACCATCGACACACCTTCACCTCATTTACCACAGGTAGACTTTTCTAAACCATAGACATACCTTCACCTCACCTACCTTCAACTTGCCTACCACAGGTAGATTTATAATAATAATAATAATAATAATAATAATAATAATAATAATAATAATAATAATAATTCATTACATTTTATATAGCGCTTTTCTAGGCACTCAAAGCGCTTTACATAGTATAGGGGGAAATCTCCTCAACCACCACCAATGTGTAGCATCCACCTGGATGATGTGACGGCAGCCATATTGTGCCAGAATGCCCACCACACACCAACTACTGGTGGAGACGAGAGGATGGTGATGTAGCCAATTCAGGGATGGAGATTCTTACTGGGCCATGATAGATAAGGGTCAATGGGGGAATTTTTCCAGGACACCAGGGTTATACCCCTACTCTTTACAATTCTTGTAAAGAGTAGGGGTATAACCCTGGTGTTTTATTAAAAACATACACTCAGTCAGGGATTTTTAATGACCACAGAGAGTCAGGACCTCAGTCTTATACAAAAGATGGTGCTCTTTTTTACTGTATTGCGTCCCCACACTGGGGTATTGGGGTTCTACTTGCAACTTTCTCTGAAAGAGACACCATCAGTTGTAGTTCAACATAGAATCTTCAAAGGGTCCCTCGATGGGAGAAATCAAAGAACTATTTCTGAAATATATCACATTACTTGCTACCGTGTCAACTACCTAGCATTTAAGCAGTTAAATGTTCCTAAAATGTATGTAAATCTATTATACACCTTGTCAAATCCTACAAATATGTTTGCTTCCTTTAAAAAAAACAAAAAAAAACATATTATGTTAAGCTAAAGTTATTTGGCTGTTGCATGGATAAGAATCACAGCCTACAGTGCTAAAAACCCTGTGCTTTTGTTTAAACTTCATTACTAGCATCCGCTCTAGTCATTACGCCAGTGACACAGCCGAATGCTAACATTGTTTTAAATCTGTTTGTTGTTCCTATTCTAATCCTCATGAAAAAATCCCCCAGATTGTGTTTGTTCAAGAGTGTGTGACTCTGGTTAGTGATTCATGAAGAAGGGCTTTACCTGGACTGAGTTCTCCCTCAGGATTTCCTCCAGATCCCAAACAAGGTGTTAGAAGGTGTTTAACTGACTTAACAATCTGACCCCATGACATGACCTTCTGACCACCCTGCTCGTTTAAAATCACTCTCTCTCTCTCTCTCTCTCTCTCTCTCTCTCTCTCTCTCTCTCTCTCTCTCTCTCTCTCTCTCTCTCTCTCTCTATGCCATTGTTTTTAGTAGAATTAGGCTACAATCTTTGAAAGTTCTCAGGCTCAGAGAATTTGTTTCCAACTAGACCAATTTTATAAGCTAAGACCTCTTAGTACTCCAATGAAATTTCAAAGAACCCACGGAGAACCACTTTTTGACAATAGAGCAAACTGATGCCTCTAAACTTACACTCTGTATTTTGGTGTACTGTCATTCCATGTAAGCATGGCTAAGGTTAATGTACCAAGGTACACTTAAAAGATTTTTTTTTTTATTATTTACACATTCTCAGCAGCTAAAAAGTTCTTTCTACAGTCATGGTCTACTCAAAATCTGTGGAGGAGTATTGATTTTAAACGAATACGGTTTTAATGAACTTTTGTATTAAAGTATTCTCTGTCTTTTATTACAATAGCAAATAATGAAGGGTTTAATATTACTGAACTGAAAGTGAGCATCATCGCTCTCATTCTTTTCCTCACACCTTAATACTGTTTGCAAACACACGAGCACACGCGCAAAAATACAAACACACAAGCACACTTTCAGCCTTAACGAGGTGAAAACAGTAGCCTGAGGTAAAAAAATCACTCACACTAATCCTTCCTCGGTCAGAGTGACACTCTTGGGCGCTGAGGCTCGGTTTGATTGACAGGCCACGCCCTGTAAAAGAGAAGGCAGGTGATTTGCATGGGCAAGAAGCTCACCATCGCACCTCAGGGCATGACTGTTAGCTTGGGTGCTTAGAGACTAAATGTTTTTACAACTTAAAAAAAAAAAAAAAAAAAAAAAAAAAACGTATTTATTGTCTGCATTTAAGCAAAACAAATGGTTTCCATGAAGTTGTATTATAATGAGCATGCCACTGAGGTCAAACGTGATTATACAGGAGTACGAGAATTATTTTATACTTATACATAAATAAAGAAACTTCAGCAATAAAAAAAAAAACAAACAAAAAAAACAATATGTACGGCACCAGTCTGCATTTGCGTAATCATTCTTGCAAGCCTCAATTTCAATTTATGGCTCAAATCAATAATGTTTGTTTTTTTTTTTTCATTCTTGTACAGTTGCAATCAAAATTATTCAAACCCCATTGCAAATCAGGTTTATTGTCAAAGTCACTCAAATCCAAGACCTGCCCAGACCTACCCAGTTGTTTAGCCATCACAATTTGACCCCTGTCGAAGTCACTCAGATCCTTACACTTGCCCATTTTTCCTGCTTCCAACACATCCACTTTGAGAATTGACTGTTCACTTGCTGCCTAATATATCTCACTCCTTGACAGGTGCCATTGAAAGGACATAATGTTATTCACGTCAGCTGTCAGTGGTTTTAATGTTTTGGCTGATTGGTGTATAGTAGTACATTATGCAGATATACAGTTGCAATCAAAACTATTCAACCCCCATTGCAAATCAGGTTTATTGTCAAAATTTACAGACTTCCAGCTGTTTGCACTGAACAAATCAAACAAAAGCAATTGAAATAGTTCAACACAACGAATTTTCAGTTGAATTTGGGGAAACCACTTGAAGCATTCATTGTGTTGAACTATTTCAATTGCTTTTGTTTGATTTGTTCAGTGCAAACACCTGAAAGTTGTATAATCTGCATAATGTACTAGTATACTACAAATACTGTAAGTACTATAGCAACTAAGCCATTATTGAGGAAATCGAGGAACATACTAATATTAAACTTATTAGTCAAACATTTCCAGTAAAAAAAAAATATATATATATATATATATATATATATATATATATATTTTTTTTTTTTTTTTAAGTAATAAATTTACATATCTATCATGTGTAAGAGCTCGCCAGTACAAGGTTGGTTGGAAAATGTAATAAACACAAGCATTTTCAAAAGATGTGACTCTTCAGTGTCTCGTAAACTTGACATACTGTATAATGCTGTATAAGTAAGGGATAATCCAGGGATAGGTGTGTGTTTTTATTTTAATGCATGATGTGGAGGCAAAGAACCACCCGGCACGTGGAGTGCATTAAAATGGTGTAACGCACACCTAGCCATGGATTATCCCGCTTATACCATGGTCACTTGCCAGCATTGACAAGTTAAAGCTGTCATTGATGTTTTCAGCGCAAAATTAAGTTAGGTATTTTATATATACGGGTCGTTAGATGTAGAGTTCTGAATCATACACAAAGTTAAAGTAGTGCGATATGATTACATGTATTTGAATGAATTATAATAAATAGTTATTAGAGAGAAAGAGAGAGAGAGATATTGTGTGTGTGTGTGTGTGTGTGTGTGAATTAACTGCATCTGTGCCACGTATCTATTAATAATGAAGCTGTGACTTTAACTGTATGTTACTATGGTTACAGTTATTTATAGGCAGCGCATTAATTTAGAATGCGGTTTTAAGGCACACCTTCCAGCCAATCAGAATCGAGTAGGTAGTTGTGATTCGACAACATACAGTCCTAGCAGCTTGTGCTGAGTGTTTTTAGACTTACCTTTGTTAAATGGTGTTTGAGGTAATGTCATTAACTAGGGGTGCCAGATTTCACCAAAAGTTTAAGCCCAACTACATCTCTAGACCTGAAACTAGCCCGGAAAAATTCGGTCAGTGGAAAAGGGAGACACATTTACATTTAGACACACATTACAATTAGTTTTTGGAAATGTATTAGATTTAATTCAGATTATTTGCTATAAAGCAAGATCTTGGTGTTCGCAGAGTATTTTTAAATGAATCAATCTTGGAAACATCATTGACTGTCCTGTCTGCTGCTCCTCCCCCGAGCATGGGGCAGCATGATCCCTGCCCCGATGGGCCTCTGTTAGCGCTGGTTGCAGTACAAGCAATAAGAAAATACACTCTTTGGACAAAAGGTTTGTTCTAGAACCCTAAGAATATACGCTCGTAGAAAAAATAAACATCGATTTTACCCATGCTACCCTTTTTCCCTATGATGGAACCCTTGAAGATTCTATGTATAACCCTACAACTGGCTGGGTTCCACATAGAACCCTTTTAAGAAAGCTAAATACAATCCAAAGACCACTTGAGAAGTGCTTTTTTTTTCTAAGAGTGTAGCCTATATCTTTTTAATCTGTTCTTTCTTGTCTATAACATGCAGCAACACGTCAGGCTCTGTGCTCTCCGTTACAGATCTGAGTCCCGGTCTGGCCGCTCTAACAGTCGGCTGTGACTCTGGTGACCTGGGTTCTCTATCCCGAGTGCAGCTCCTGCTCCTGGAAAGAGGAACATCTGAGGATCTGGAACCCCTGCCAGATCCAGAATGGACCAGTCTGATAGAGGAGAGAGGAGACTATGAACCTGGGCTTCAAGTTTGGAGCTTGGGCATTCCCCAACATTATCAGTGCACAGGTAAAGAGCGTATCATATAGCCTGCTGTGCAACACCTGCCTGGTGCAAGAGTGGATATGGGACACTGATAGACACTTGTGTGTGTGTGTGTGTTTGTGTGTGTGTTGGCGTGTGCCTGCGCGCACACAGAGCGCTCTTTTTCCCATGCGTTTTTTTGTGCGTAATTACAGACGGACACGTTCAGCCCACGCTATCTCTGCTCTTTATCTGATCACAGATTGCTGTGTTTGTATTCAGAACCAACAACAACTTGATTGCCTTTTAATAAAACTAAAAAAAAAAAAAAAAAAAAAAAGCAAGTGGAACAAAAGAAGGGGGAAAAAACCCAGGAGAGAACCGTTGGCGCGAGCAGTGTGAGCATGTTGAAAAAAAAAAAAAAAAGGGAAGGGGAAATCTAAACACTAATTGACAGGTGGGTCGGTCGTTGGCTGTCCTTGAGCTGTAATTTCTTTACGGTGTGTGTCTGGGTGTGAGGGCGTGATCCTGACCCCATCGGCACTGGCTTTGAACTCACGCCGGCATGCTTCTCTCAAACTCGCGCAAAAGGGGCCCTTAACCGAAGCCGTGCAGCCATAAACGTTACAGTGAGCCATCACTTGTCTGAAAAAACACACTTTTATGGAGTCATGAAGTAGTTATATTAATCGAGATGAAAGAGCGCTGGTTTATGATTAACCTTGAAAAAAAAACCTCGTGCCGTCCACGTCGGATCGCGTGGATGGATCCCTATTGTACATTGTTCACGCATCCACAGATAAAGACACTACAAAGGAGGAAAGGAGCAGTTGCGGCAGATTGGAGCTCGTTCTGATCTTCGGGTTGGAAGTGTGACGGTGTTAATGTGTGGCTAAAATCTGGCACAAACACAAACATGTACACGCGCGCACGGAGAGAACGCACGGAGGCCCTGCTTCTTTCAAGGAGTGTTTGCGTTGGGGCGTGTGTGTGCGTGTGTGTGTGTGTGTGTGTGTGTGTGTGTGTGTGTGTGTGTATGTGTGTGTGTGGGTGTGCACCTGGCAAGCTACAGGTAGACAGGTGCTGCTGTGGGTTTGCGTAGCTGCAATTCTATCAGTATTTGCAGAAGGATTATGGAACTCCAGCCATGACGAATACATGGCATTACTCGCTCTGGCACGTGCCTTGCTTGTTCTCATGCTCTTTTCAGTGCGTTAAGCCGTGCCCTCATTGTGTTTTTTACTGTAAAGGCCTGCTTTCCTGTTTGAAGTGTGTGTGTGTGTGTGTGTGTGTGTGTGTGTGTGTGTGCAGATCCCTATGTACAGGTGAGCAGCAGTGTGTCTCTAAGTGTGAGGCACTTTCCACTCGGCCAAGTGGACATCACAAGTGGAACTCCAGGGGTAGGCTTCACACACACACACACACACACACACACACACACACACACACACACACACACACACACACACACACACACACACACAAACACACACAAAAGAGAGGTGAGGAATCTATTTGTACACACAACTTTATGACCGCCATCCTTGCAAAGTTAACTGATTGCGAGTGAATGGGGATTTCTGGATGCTGTTGGGCGGCAGGTGTGTGTGTGTGTGTGTGTGTGTGTGTGTGTGTGTGTGTGTGTGTGTGTGGTTAATCAGTCATTGGGGGAAGGGGAGGGCACAACGGTGAGGCCACCACATACAATCTGCAGGAGGTTAAACTTCGGTATTGTAGAATCCACCAAACTCCATAACTCCACTCCGGGGTAAGAGGTTTAATTCCTCTTTTTTTTTGCGTTGTAGAGATTAAGGAAGGGGTGAAAGGGCATGGCTCTGAGGCTAACCGGTAGCAGCAAGCGGTATGATTTGGAGCAATAGACGCACCTGCAGGTGCGCGGGTGTATTAAAGGCGTAATTGATCTTTCTCTATTAAGTCTTTGAGAATTTAGCTGGAGAAATGAGGGGCCTGTGAGCCTCCGTCGTTTCGGCTCCGTCACAATGGAGGTTCCTGGGGGCTGATTATCCAGGGAGCTGCTTCATGCAGAGATGCCGTTGTGCTGAACAGATCACACATACACACACACACACATACACACACATTCACACACATTCACACACTTCATGATCATTAAAGGTGATCCATCGTAAACATTAACACTGTATGTATATTGTTGTGTGTGTTTGCATCAAAAGCTTAGCGATGCTGAAGACATCTCGAGATCTTCCTCCTGGTCTCTCAGTCATGCTTCGAGAGAAAACACGCCCTGTGACGAAAAAGGTGCATGCGCTGATTTCTTAAAGCTTTACATAAAAGTAGAAATCAATCACCACGACATTATAATTCCTTTTTTTTTAAATAAAGATCAATAATGAACCTAATGGGTTGGATTAACAGTAACTCATTAATGATCTGGTCGTTGATATCACCATTTTGATATTTGAGACACGACGAAGAAAAATCAGTTCTGTAGAATTCTGGATTCTGATTGGTCGGAAGGTGTTGATTCTTTTTCTGTAACAGCAGCTACGTTATCGTTTCTATAGTAACAACTTGCACAGCGACTTGCACGCTGGACGCTGGTAAATTCTTGGCAAACACCAACCGGAGTTACTGTTACCACCCTGTTGATTCTTGTCCTGAAAGAACATCACATCATGCATTTTTGTCCATTTTATGCTGCAGAATATGTTGTCTACGAAACAAGTTCCTGTTCACTGCAGCTACAAACAGTCATTCCTTCACTTTCTCTTGAAACAGGGCATATGTATATTTGTGTTAAAAATGCGTATACTGTCCGTGTTAAATTATATATATATATATATATATATATGACATCACTAAAATAACAGTACACTGTGTGTTTGCTTTCTTTGAGAGCGCACTCTCGGCCTTAAAACTCGAACCAGAATGTGAGAAATGTCCCGGTGTTTCTATTACAAATACTCCACGTCAGGAGACCACACAGGAAAGGATGTCGCAAATTCAAACATCCATTGGGAAGAAGTTTAGCTAGTATTAGCAGTAACAATGGCCGACCGAGGAAACAAAAGCTTTGTTACAATTCCACACCCGGCCCATTAGGATATTACAAACACAACCCTGCTGCTAATAATGAAAAGTTCTGGCACCTTCCCATTATCGACTAATTTACTCTCAACTAATACAACAATGTGATTTGGACAAATGTATTTACACCTAAAAAATAATCAGAATAACAACCCTTATCCTGTTATCTCCTGATTCTGGAGAGTCGAGAGCTTTTTTAACAGCTCAAAAAAACATATATAACCCCTTATAGGGTCAGTTTATTGTTGCTATTCAAGAAGCATATCACTACTATTAATTATTTAGTAGCTAATAGCAACTAATAGCAAAGTGTATACAGTAAATCGAAAGATGTTTGAGTGCAAAAGTGTATGTTTTTGACTTCTGGGTAAAAAAAAAAAAAAAAAAAAACTGGGAAAAAAAATAATTTTTTTGACTTTTTAATGAAAAATGACTTTTTATCCATTAATAGCTACGTTTAATGTTGTGGAACGTCCAATAAAAAAGTTATTTCCAGCTTTAAACAGTCGTCCCATCACCAGCCTCGCTTTTGTTGACACGTTACTGAGAAACCACAAAGCGTAAACTCCTCTGTCCTGAAGACTTTGGAATAAATAAAAGAAAGTTACAGCTTTACCTCTGTCACAAAGCGCTGACACTGGAGACTCCTTCCATAAATGTTAAATAAATGTCTCCTTCACCATATCAACAAGTACACACATTACTTTTAATCAATTTATTTGGAGCATCCGTCGTGGTTTTACATAAAACTTCACCACGTCAAAAATTATGTTTATTTATATATATATATATATATATATATATATACATATATATACAGTACTGTGCAAAAGTTTTAGGCACCCTATCTTTTTTTTTAGTACAAACTTTGTTACAGATTTTTTATTTTCTGACTTCTACATTATCAAGTAAATACAAAAAACATTTTAGATTCCCAAACATTAGTCTTCTAGCACAAAAGTAAATGTTACAGAAAAATGTTTGTATGTCATTAAAGAAAGCAGAATATTACGTAAGAGACACTTTTCAGACAAAACACAATGAAGGCTGCTGAGTTTCGCTGCAAAAATAAGAAGTGAGTGCGAAAGTCAAAGTGTCCAGAAGAACTGTGGCTGGTTCTGCAAGATGCTCAATAAAACTTACCAGCTCATTTCCCTATAAAACTGCACACATTGTACCGGAGACACCTATTTTTATTTTTTTTGTCACACCAAATATTGACTTTGTTTCATTTACTACTGTTTACTGCTCTTTACGGTATTTTTTTTTAAATGCAGGAACATTTCATTTCATTATTTTGAAGGCATCTTTGCTCTACAGCATTTCTTTGCACGTGCCTCAAACTTTTGCACAGTACTGTATATTTATATATTTTTATTTATTTGTCAACTACACAAGTCCCTGTGAATGTGCTGTTGCTATGGAAACAGAAACAATAACATATTAGAAAGAGCGCATTAATATAAACCTGTGATTTGTATCTGCAGTGTTGTCAGAGTTGTTGTTATAGAAAATTAATCAACACCCTCTGACTAATGAGATTCAAGAATTCAACAGAGCTGTGGTATAAATAAGACAGTCAGCTGATCAGAATTTAGTGTAGTTGTAGGAAAATAATCTATCTGACATTAAATAATGATTTGTGAGTCTTCAGACCAATCAGAATTGAGACTCAAGCATCACTGTGATATACTGTACATTAATGTTTACTTATCCTCAATCCTTTCTGAACAAGTGCGTGTTAGTGAAATGTAGTGGATCTGGTGGATCTGCTGTCCTTTAAAAAGCCATCCTCAGTGATGTTGTGTGATGGAGCAGTTCCTCACCTGAAGCCGTGTGTCTCTTCTCAGTGTCAGTGTTTGGTGTCTCTCTGTCTCCGGTACACTTAAGCCCCATAATCCTCCCTGAGAGCAAAGTGCCCAGCGCCAGCTCCTTCTCCTCCTGTGTGGCCGAGTCGCGGACATAAATGAAATAACGGCTCCGAGGTGGCGTGTGCAGTTCAGTGCAAAAAAGTTTGGACCTCTGTTTTACAGTTTATCTACAAAACAGAATCCAGTGTTTGATTAATGCTTTGAAGCATTACAGCTATTGAATCAGCAGGCATTTTTATTCTCAAGGTCAAAAGTTTGCCTCCTGGTTGACATGCTCTAGTTCATTTATTTGAAAACGCAATAGGTAGATAGATAGATAGATAGATAGATAGATAGATAGATAGATAGATAGATAGATAGATAGATAGATAGATTTTTAAGCTCCGCCCACTTTACAATCACATCATGTCATATATCCCTAAAAAAGCATGTTTCCTGATATATATCTCAGTTTATGTGTCATCATGATATAAACTTCAATTTTCTTTATAAACCTTATAAACATTACTTGACATTGTGGAAACATTAAACCACGTGAACCGTCTTTCCCAACCAAAAATTTCCATTTCTAGATGACCTGAAATGTTCCATATTCCTTCCTATCCCTAATTAGAAAGATAAAATGTTGATAATTGTTGGATTTGTGATAGATTTCATACTGAGAAACTGCATAATGACATCGCGGTGTGTTTTCCTGATTAAACAATAAAGAAATTATTTTCCAAAACAAATTCAGGTGAAAGTCGTTCTCTTCAGATCGTCTTCACAGCGGAACAAATATTTAGGGATAAATTCATACATTTAAAATATATATTTCAAAATTTATATATTTCTGTTAAGCTGCTTTGGGACTATGTCCATTGTTAAAAGCGCTATACGAATAAAAATGAATTGAATAGAATATTTTAATTCTAACATCAAAAAACTAGACTTTAGGTTTTATTAAGTGTGCAAATGTATACCAACCTCATTTGCATTAATAAATGTAATGTTTTAAGTAAAAAAAGGTACAAAAAATACCTGGCAGAGATTGACTATGATCATCTATCGTTTTAGAAAATTACCCCATTCATCTGTAGTGTCTTAAAATAGAGAGCATGGCTTTACTTTACATCTTTTTTAAGGCATGAGTGACAGAAACTTGGGGAAAAAATTAAATCAGATTAAATGACTTTTTAGAGTGAGGGTGTGCAAAGGTTTTCACTCAGCTGTAGCCTGAGACATGCGAAGACCACTTACTTTCTTCCACTTTTGCTAATGTCTCTGTCTCTCATTTGTCTCTGTGGCACTTTTATTTCATCTTTTTTTCTTTCTTAACGTTTACACACACTCCAAGACTTTCCTCCACTTGACTCTTGTGTAACCTGGATACGAAGTGAAGTGGAGGCAGGCATCAGTCACCGTGCTGCCGGTTTAATGTCCCATGTAGCTCACACACACACATTTATCTCCATTAGACGGCCCGTTTTGCACATCTACAAAGCATGATCTACACTCAGCCAAGCAGAGACACAAGGACACACAGGACAACTTAGCAGTTTTAACACTTTAGCTTAACCCTGTGTCATTAGGGTGACATTGACATGTCGGAAACGTGTCATGGACGATCACCGTGATCACGGTCATGATGCATTATTATATATGATATATAAGGTTTTTATTGTATGTCTTATAGATGTTATAACATGTTAGCGTTGTAATCTTTGGCTGCATTATAAAGGGCGTCTCATCACTTTTATCATAACATACAGTATATACTTACTACAGGAGAACTAGTGATTTTTAGCTTGTAGTAAATAAGAAATAATGCGATCTGTGTTGTGCTGTTATAGGAAAATAATCAACGACGGCATGGTGTATTGGGGCGGAGTTACTGTTTCCACACTTAAGTTGATTATTTTCCTAGAACAACACATCGCAAAGTATTTTATTCCTCTTATATTTATTTATACCTCTTATTATGTTTTAGTGACGTCATAATTTTTATCTCTTTAAAGTTACATTTAATTTTGCAGAATGTCCGCGCTTACGTTATGGCAGCTGTAAACGGACAAAAAAAAAAAAAAAAAAAAAAAAAAACAGCTTGTAAAGTTACCAAGAAACTGCAATGCGAAAACTTCAAGTTACAGTTTTACCCCTGACTGTTACAAAGCGCTGACACTAGAGACCATATCACCATATCAAATATTACATGTGTAAATATGGAGTGTCCACTGTACAAGTCCCCGTATAAGTTGTTACTATAGAAACGATAGCGTATTAGAACAAGCGCATTCATATAAACCTGTGATCATTTTCGTTATAGAAAATGAATCAACACCTTCTGACCAATCAGAATCCAGAATTCAACATATGAGAAATGTACTATTCTATGTGACCATGTTATGATGGGTTTCATAACGTATATGTTCAAACATCTGTCCAAAAAAAAGTTGCAGTCATGACATCCAGCAGCTTCAATGACTTACGACATGATTATATCAGTCTTATGATGCAGGGTTCAACTGAAACGTTACTACTACTTCCTACTAGCTTAATTTACATAGTCTTTATTTGTTTATTATTGTTTCTTTCTGCAGTTATGGCGCAATCGGGAGGAAATGACCGCATCAGCGACACCAATCTCCACCTGAGCGCACATCCAATCGGTGAGTGATGTTCTTCTATGAACCTTACAGTGAGACAATTACCTCCAATAAGGCGTTTATGTGAACGCAAACGTCTTTTCTTTCCACCTCGCCTTTTACGAGCCAAGCTGTATCTACAACAGTTAAAAAAAAAAGTAGCAGCATTCTTTTGTCCCAAATAACAAGCCAAGACAAAAAAAACCTGGAATCAGGGAGGTGATTATCACCAAGCAGAGGTTCTCTGCGTGAAAGAGATGTCACCGACGTCACCTTGGAGATGTGTGTGTGTGTGTGTATGTGTGTGTGTGTGTGTGTGTACGTTTTGGCACAATGACCCTCCTGGAGGCCAAAGATGTGGTCACTCACAGGGTCAGTGTGGGGTCGTGGTCGGGTCACGCCAGCAACCACTGGGCTTTGAAGATGCCCCAAAATGGTGGACATGAGATTACTGGGTCCTGCTGAGAGGAAGATGAGTGTGGTGTGTGTGTATGTGTGTGTGTGTGTGTGTGTGTGCGTCTGTATTATCACTGGTGCAAACATTATTACGGAAATCAAGACACAATCGGAAGTTCACATACTCTAAAACGACGACTCAATCTGTGACTGATTTGTTTGTTGCTAATTTGTACAATGAGTGGGAATTCAGAGTCTCAAATCTGCATTGTCTCACTGATTTATTTTCTTACTTATTAACAGCAGCCAAACCTTAAAAGTACACAATAAAACAACCACAATTTGGTTAATCACTAACGTGATATGAGTTGAGCGGAGTTAGCTAGCTAGTTTATCTCGGGCCAACATGAGTGGGAGAGTCTCAGTTTGCATAGTTATAGTGTGAGATGATTTATTTGTTTATTTTACCAGCAGCTAAACCTTAAAAAGACACCACAACGATTTCAATTAGCTAATGTTAGTGATCAAGCAAATTTAAATGATTGTGGTAAGGTTTGGCTGTTGGTAAAACTGGTTGGGAAGCTAACGGCTCGTAATCTAGCTAGCTAACTACATTGCTAGGTACATACAGGAGGAATTTCAGTATTCAAGTCTCGATTTGCTTCATCATTTTCTTAGACAGCCGAACCTGTTAAAATATAATGTTAGCAGAACAACCTTGAGTTTTTTTTCCCCCCACTAATATTGGCTAGATTAGCTAGCTAGCTAACTGATAATAAACTAGCTAGCTAGCTAATTTGTCACAGGTCAAAATGAGCAGGATGTCGGTTTCTGAGACTCGAATTCGTAGTCATTTTCTCACTGATTTGTTTATTTATTCATTAACAGCAGCCCAACTATAAAAATACAGCATAACATTCACAATTTGCTTCATCACTAACATTAGCTAAAGTAGCTAGCTAATTTATCTCAGGTAAACATGAGTGGGATTTCGGTGTTCGAGCACAGTTCTTTGCATATTCTTAGTGATTTACTGATTTAATGTAAAAGCAGCCAAACCTAAAAAACATACTGCAACCATTTCAATTTGTTTCACCGCCAACATTAGCTAACCTAACTAGCCAGCTAGCTAACTGCTAGTAATCTGGCTAGCTAGCTCATTTGTCACGGATGGACATGAGTGGGATTTCAATATTTGCCTCATCATTTTCTCAGCCGTTCAAACCTGTTAATATATTATGTTATTATAAGAACAAAGATTTGGGGAAAGTTAGCTGGCTAGCTAGCTTACCACTCAGGTTCTATGGTTTGGGTTGCATGTTGCCATCCTGAGGTAAAGTTTCCCAGTTTCACGTTGCCAACAGAGAGCATGGATTCACGGCATGAAGTTTATTTATTGGCATAAACAATTGAAATCATTTTATTAAAAAAATTCCTGTTTTAAATGGAACAAAATTAACAGCCTGTCATTTTAAACAGATTTAGTCACTTAAAGATGTCATTTTTGAGATTTTTGAGACTCTTAGAGCCAATGTCATCTGTTATATGACTTTATATCACAGCACTGGTCAGAAGGTGTTGATTAATTTTCTATAACAGCAGCTCTGGCAGTAGTGCAGCTGCAAATCACATGTTTGTATTAATGCGTTCGTTTCTTTAGTAACAACCTACATAGGGACTGGGATGGTGGACGCACCACATAAAAAAACATGTTTAATCATTGGTATGGTGACATTTTTTTTTTTTTTTTGTAAGAAGATGATTATTTAACATTTATGGAAGGAGTCTCCAGTGTCAGAGCTTTGTAACAGTCAGAGGTAAAGCTGTAACTTACATCTTCAGGACTGAGGAGTTTACACTTTGTGATTTCTTGGTAAAAAGACAAGATATGTTGTTTTTTTTTAACTTATTAACTCTAAGAGAGACTAAAAGAGAGGCTGGTGAGGGAGCGGCTGTTTACAGCTGCTACAACATGAGTGAGAACAATCTTGAAGTGTGTCTAAAAATTATCGTAGTTTTTTTTTATATTGTTAGAAAGAGTACTGAGATTTGAATCTACGATGCATCGCTGTGAGCTCTCGGCCCGGCCTTTTGTCCTCTGGCCTCATCCCGAATGCATTGCTGCCCTAATCCCTACTCGCAACCGTCCGGCTACTGTTGCCGTTCTCCCTTCGCCTCGCCTCGAGTCTTTTCCCCTGTTGTCTTTAGCATTCAGCTGTAACTGAAGATGTCACCGAGGCCTATGAATGTCACCCACGGTCCAGAGCCGACAAAGGCGCACTAAGCTGGACTGACCCTTCGGGATTGTTCCGGAAGACACCGGGCCACTGTGAGAGCAGATTAGGGGCGTGAATGAGTGAGACGGAGAAGGAGAGATTAGCCATGTTCGGGACACCATTTCATCATTTCATTTCACCACTCACCCCCACCACACCACCATGCCTCCAATCTAGGACCACACACTGACACTGAGGCCGTGCCGCCATTGTCTCAGCATTTAAAGAGGGGAAAAAAAAAAAAAACAGTCGCAAAAAGGATCAGCGGCTATTGTCTGGTGGAAAATCCTCTATCGTTTGGACAGCGCTAAAATCCGGATACCGGCGCTTTGATTGGCACTTGACAGCACCAGCAGAAAAGGATGATGTGTTGGGAAACGGGAGTCCGAAAGGGACAGTCGTAGCAATGAATAATAATTGAGGAGGGATTTTCTCTTTCTTCCTCCAGCACTCCCTGCTATTCTTCAGGCTCTGGGTGGCAGGAGCGACCGGCTGATTGGGTCATTGCCGCTCATCCCTTTCTCAAACACACAAAGAAAAGACATACACAGCTGACCTTCTTGCTTCACTCTGGTCGACTGGTGGTAGGGATTTCCACCCAAGAAAGCAAGCAGTGTGTGTGTGTGTGTGTGTGTGTGTGTGTGTGTGTGTGTGTGTGTGTGTGTGTGTGCTTTGCCCTTGGTGGCCTTGCAATCTCAGAAGAGGGTTAGATGGAGGATTTGACTCTGCCACTCTCAGCCAAATCCAACTATCTTCCTCTTTCAGACAGACTGGTTGGTATGGTAACCTGGTGTGTGTGTGTGTGTGTGTGTGTGTGTGTGTGTGTGTGTGTGTGTGTGTGTTTAAGATGGTTTCTAAGCAGGTCGATGCCTTGTCTCCAGCTTTGACCATTCACTAATCAGTGTTATGCACTAGAGGATTAGGTTGTGTTAGAACTGGAGATAGGACCAGCCTGAATGCAATCAGCTGGCCTCATAAAAAAAGAAAAAGAAAAGAAAAGTACACACACACACACACACACACAGTTTGCTTGAAGGGGTCTAAACACCAAACATTTAATTCTCTGAAATGTATTTTCTGGTCTGGTCTTTAAAACGTCAGCAACTGATTAAGAAAAAATACACGTATTTGACCTGAAGACCTATGCCTAATAATAAGAAAAATAAGAATAATAATGGTAATATATGCATAGAATTAGTGAATACAGCAGTTGTTTGGCTACCATAGCAGCTTACTGATGCTTTATTATCATATAGTAATGTGTAACAGAATCATCGGTGTTCAATATTAAGTGTGTCCATTTATCTTTAAACTGCGTCAGTAGTGCAATTTAAAAAATAAATAAGTTAACAAATAATAAGTTGATAAATAAGTTAAATAAGAGGTTTTTGTGCGTGTGTGTGTGTGTGTGTGCTACTTTACTAATAATAAACGTTTCTGAGATCGAAGACTTATTTTCCGTAATGTTTAATTGTTCATTGTCATGTCTCATTTGCTATATCAAAAATATATATATATATATATATATATATATATATATATATATATATATATATATATATATATATATATATATCATCATCAGAACATTGCCAGAATGTGACGTATGAACCTTTGCAGAGAAGAATTACAGAGACATCAGAGGAGCAGAGAAGCGTAACTGAGTCCTGACCACGAGCTCGGCCATGAAAGAAAGGCTGCTTAATGAGACATGCCTCTGTCCATTACACGTCCTAATATTTACATAGACAAATGATGACAATTGACGGCATTTCGAATGAAAGCAGCAACGGGACATCACTCGGGTTAATGGCGTGGAACGTAGAGGCAGGACTGAAGGAGATACCAAGGGCTTGAGCTTTAATGACTTCAGTGACTATAAACAGAGCACAATGTAAAAAAAAAAAAAAGACAAGCGAGTTTTATATTGAAGAGTGTAATAATAAACAAAAGTGAAAGATTTTGGGGTGAAAACAAACCACACATGTTTTTCTAAATCAGCTTTTCATTCAAAATTGCATGTACAGGCACTGTGTAAAAGGATTCAGAGGAGGAAAAAAAATGTGTAACTCTATTTTATTTTATATGTAAAATATAAATAACTCTGTTTTACTCGATAACTCTATTTTATAATATATATATTATATACCGATAAACCATGTTATTAGAACCACCCGCTTAATATTGTGTAGGTCCCCCTTGTGCCGCCAAAACAGCTGTGACCCATTGAGGCATGGACTCCACAAGACCTCTGAAGGTGTGCTGTGGTATCTGGCACCAAGACGTTAGCAGCAGATCCTTTAAGTCTTGTAAGTTGCGAGGTGGGGCCTCCGTGGATCAGACTTGTTTGTCCAGCACATCCCACAGATGCTCGATCGGACTGAGATCTAGGGAATTTGGAGGTCAACACCTTGAACTCTTTGTCATGTTCCTCAAATCATTCCTGAACAATTTCTGCAGTGTGGCAGGGCGCATTATCCTGCTGAAAGAGGCCACTGCCATTAGGGATTATCGTTGCCATGAAGATGTGTACTTGGTCTGCAACAATGTTTAGGTAGGTGGTACGTGTCAAAGTAACATCCACATGAATGCCAGGACCCAAGGTTTCACAGCAGAACATTGCCCAGAGCATCACACTGCCTCCACCGGCTTGCATCCTCCATGGTCCAGTTCTGATGCTAACGTCTCCATTGTAGGTGCTTTCTGCAGTGGACAGGGGTCAGCATGGGCACTCTGACCATACGCAGCAAGCTGTGATGCACTGTGCGTTCTAACACCTTTCAATCATAGACAGAATTAACTTTTTCAGCAATCTGTGCTACAGTAGCTCTTCTGTGGGATCGGACCAGACAGGCTAGCCTTCGCTCCCCACGAAGGTCAATGAGTCTTGGGCGCGCATGACCCTGTCGCCGGTTCACCGGTTGTCCTTCCTTGGACCACTTTTGGTAGGTACTAACCACTGCATACCGGGAACACCCCACAAGACCTGCTGTTTTGGAGATGCTCTGACCCAGTCGTCTAGCCATCACAATTTGGCCCTTGTCAAAGTCACTCGGATTCTTACACTTGCCCATTTTTCTGGAATATTTTCCTATAACATCACATCCCCAAAGTACTTTATTCCTCTTACCCCACAGCAATTCGCCAACTATTCCAATTTTTTTTTTATTTATTAAGTACTATTTATCTATTTATAGTTACATGTTAGTTCCTGTTCACACTCACATTATAGCAGCTACATGTAACATAGGCTTAAACAGTCGTTCTGTCACCAGCCTCTCTTTTTTCTCTTGTCAGGTTACTGATAAAGCTTTACTTAAAAGTGACAGGGCAGAAACTGGCATAACTTTGGAGTAAATCACAATGTCATTGAGACATCAGATAAACAACTGCTCCATATTTGCAATGTGTTAATACATCATTTGCTAACTCAGTAGCACCATGGTCCTTGAGGAACGTTGTTTCGTTTCACTGTGTACTGTACCAGCTGTATATGGTTGAAATGACACACAGTATGCTCTTTTGCATCATGTGCCTTATGAAAGTGAAAGTAGTGACTAAAATTAAAGGCCAGAACCTTCAATAAGTCTTAAAAGTGGAACACAAGAAGCTCATTCTTTGTGTTTTAAAAGCAGCAGGTGTTTTGTGAAGACATTTCAATGAGTAATCAAATGAACAGACTTGTCACGCTTTTGGGAGGGGCAGTTACAGGAACAGAGTAAACTGGGATGGAGGCGTAAAAGGAATGACTCGATTCTGAGAGGTGAGAGGGAGGATAGAAGAAACTGGAGGAAAATTAATCAATTGTAAATGAATTGTCGAATGTGGTACAGATATTGCATTATTCTAACCCAAACATGAACGTTTTTCGTTTCCGAGTATGTATGTATGAATTAATAAATTCAGAAATCTGCTTTACTCTATTAGCTCAGGGCAAGCTGTTATCAGAAAATAATAAACGACGGGGTGGTGTGATGAAGTGAAGTTACCGGTAACACCCTGAAGTTGCTAAATTTTCTGTAATGGCATGTCACAAAATACTACACTAATTATCCACTGAGTAAAATTTTGTATTAATTAAAGAACATCATGTATTTTTTATCCGTTTATAGTTACATTTAATGTTATGGAATGTCTGTGAAACAAGTTAGTTCCTGTTATAATATAATGTCGCTTTCTTTTTAAGACATAAACATAAATGGCTTGTTTTGACACTGGAGACTCCTTCCATGTCAATATTTACACTTGTTTTTTAATCCGTTCATGTGGACCGTCCGCCGTATGAGTCCCTGTGAATGAGCTGATACTATAGAAACGATTACATATTAGAATTAGAGGCCATTAATATAAACCTGTGATTTGCAGCTGCACTACTGTCAGAGCTGCTGTTATAGAAAATTAATCAATTCCATCTGACCAATCAGAATCCAGAATTCAAGAGATACATGTTTAAATAAAGCATTTTATTTATCATATGTCATTTATGTGATTTAGAGCCCAGAGTGACTGAAGGAACCTCACAAAAAACGGCTTGTCCAGGAAAGCGAGAGCGACCTGTTACAGGAGTGCGCAGGGGACCAAACCAAATCAAAGACAGGAGGAGGAGGCATCACAGGAAGATTCTGGGAGAGAAGGGAGAAGAACGGAAGAGCAAAGCACTGCAAATTTACACCAGACTGCGAGACGGAAACAAGCCAACCGAGCCCAGCAAGCCGAGAAGCTGCTCCAGGTTTGAGGACTGTGAGTAAAAAGATGCTAACATGGCTAACGCTTGGAGAAAACCAGTACTAGGTTTCATTTAGAAATTTGAACACTATCACAGGTTGTGACGCAATGTAGAAGGCAGAAAAGATGAAAGTTAGTTATCGATTAATGTTAAGTGTAACTACAGTGTGATTTTAACCATACCAAGTCTTTTCTTAGTAAAGTATCAACACATCTGAGGAAAATATTGATATTCTCAATGTTTTTTTTTTCTTGTCACTGTCTATATCAAATAATTAACAGCTATGAACTAGCTACTAACTTGGTAATCATTATCTAGTTAATGTTCGGCATCCACAGGTGCTTAGCAACACTGTTCTCCTAATTACAGCTACTTGATTTGAGAGTTTGTTCCAGTTGGACGCATTGGAAGTTTTGAAATCTAAGAATACTATAAGTCCCCCCATCTGTAACAGAAATTTAGATTGACTTGTAGTGCAAAAGTTTTTTTTACGGTAATGATAACGGTAATGACGCCATTTTGTTAGTACTCATAGCATTATATACAGAATTACTGACAATGTTTACAGAGCACACTGGCTTATTTTTCCAACTGCTTATAGCAGTAAAATTACATGTAATAGGAATAGTGGCTATTTCTGAACAATAATAATGTCTACAAATTTAAAACCAAACAAGTAATTACATAAATGTATTCATTAGCTGAAAAAGTTACTGTACATTATACACCAATTTGCCAAAGCTGGCTTATTTATTAAAGAACAACACATTGTACTTTATTTATATATATATATATATATATATATATATATATATATATATATATATATATATATATATATATATATATATATATATATATATATATAGTTACGCAACCCTTCCACTCCCACCCATGTACACAGACCTCCTATGGTTAAAGAACCTACAGTAGTTCAGCTAGTGATATCCTGCTAATCCATGTTAGTGTGGAAGTATTTTGTGTACAATTTTCAAAATCAATTGCAAACTGTATTTGCATTTTCGTTTACACGAGCGTACAGTGTCTGCCAAATTTCAGCCAAAGTCCATTTGCAGCTGTGTGTTACGAGTTATGATCCAGTCATATCGAAATAGGAATAGCAATTACCCCGTTTGGGGTTATACCCCAGGGTCTATAAAAAGAAGCCCATGTATAAAACAGGTTTTCTCAGCTACATAATACATCCATGCTGAGGTTATGGCTTAAACCATTATTTTTATCATGTTGTACATATTTTCCATTTCTAATAGTAACAGATTTTTTATTATATTTAATTAGCTGTCAAATATAAATATTAAAAAAAAAGATATTACACCAATCCAAAATCCCATCAGTGTAATCACACACCTTCTGTGCCATTGTTTATCTTCGATCCCGCAGCTTTGCACTTGATTTTTTTTTTCTTTTTTAATTACCTATGCTCTGAAGTGGCGTCCTACCCTCTTCCACCCCCCCCCCCCCCCCCATTTTTTTGAAGGGTCTGACTGGTTAGTGGGGTTGTGCTGTGTCCCGTCTCCAAGCGCCTCCCCCCCCCCCATCTCTCTTTTTTTGTGAGATGGGACACAGAGGAAAACGTTTAGTGAAGGTCAAGGTGAAGGGGTGGGGCGAGGTCAGTGGAGGTCACGGGGGTGTTTGGGTGTTCTTGTGTGAACGCTGGGGTACGGTAACAAAAGGCCTGATTGGACAGGTTCTCTTCAGCCCCTTAATCAAGCGAGAGAGGAGGAAGCATGCAGCTGTCGCTCACATGAAGGAGAGGAGTGGCACTTCTTTGTGGAATTTTACTTGAATAGCCATTTATGTGATTTTCTCAGCAGAACAATTTGAATTGTCTACGCTTGGTGTAAATTCGTGCACAAGGTCACTTTATGCAACTGTCCCAACTCTATGTGTGTGTGTGTGTGTGTGTGTGTGTGTGTGTGTGTGTGTGTGTGTGCATGTGCGTGTGTGTGCGTGTGCGTGTCTATCGGACCTCTCTGACACTCGCAAACGTGGCTCCTCATTAGGCGCTGAAAGGCCCTAATTGGACTTAATTGGCACAGCGTCTTTCAATAATAGTGAACAAAAAAATGCAACACAGAAATAACAAGGGTCTCAGAATAGAATGTCCTCATCTTCCCTCTCGTGCCATGACCTCTGCCTGCGGTAGGTACTTAAAAAAACAAAACAAAACAAAAATCCACCCTCGAGGACCTCTGCGTCCAGGATTTATTTTGTAAAAATCTTCTTTCTTCGGCATTTTGCTCTATTTTCACTTTGGTTAACGTTTTTTCCTACATTACCCATGGTGCCGTTCTACCTGCTGATAGAGTGATGGAGTGGGATTTAAACACTTGCTTCATCTCTACCTAAAGAAAGTGATGCAGAGGCGATTTAGTCCTTTAGCTCTCTCGCTTTCTAATCTGCACACACTGCTCACACAGGTCAGCTTCCAAATTTCAACTTTCACGCCACCGCGCTCGTCATCTCATGGATGGAAAGCTAGCCATAACTCTCTGCCGTAGCTCGGTGTTGTAAAGCTGAATTGCATTCTGGGACTTTGGCTGATTGTGTGTGGGTTCTGGTAGAACGTGACTCACAGCGAGAGTGTGTATACCTGAGCTTCCTGTCATGACTCAGAGAGAGAAAGAGAGAGAGAGAGAGAGAGAGCGACAGTGCAGATCTTGATGAATGTCAGTGATGATTGGGAACACCTGGTGCCCCACCCTCACACACACATACACACACACACACACACACACACACACACTGATGTGCATGCAGTATGTGGGTAGAAAGCTTGCAGCTCAGTTGTTTGCTCTGCTGTTGTCACATCGATTAAAAGCTGGAAAGTTGAATATGTGTGTTTTAATGTACAGTGCCTTTATGTGAGTTGTGTTTGCTGAGTTTTTATGGACAGCGTGTGTGTGTGTGTGTGTGTGTGTGTGTGTGTGTGTGTGTGTGTGTGTGTGTGTGTGTTTACCATCAGAACAGAATGACTGGGTAAACAAACAAGCCTGGCTATTGACGAGCGTCGGGCATAGAACATGCACGCTGCATTCAAAGCCAAAGGAAAGCCAAGAGATTCAGTCAAAGAGTCCATTATACGGCGTCTGAACAGCGCAAGCATCTCCTCAATGGCCTTATTAATGGCACAATGTCAAGGAGCGGCGCAGCTATAATGCCACATGATTTGGGCTTTGTGAAGTTATCGCCGTGCATCGCTGGTTTGAACAGATGATTTGCTTTTTTTTGTGGAGTTATCAGTAGGGATCAGAGTCCAGCACCAGCATTTGTGAGGGATTGTGGCCTCTCTATAAGTGTGTGTGTGTGTGTGTGTGTGTGTGTGTGTGTGTGTGTGTGTGTGGCACCCAGCCAGCAGGAGGTCTGTGGTGCCCGCGTGTGTCTTTGTTTGTTTTCTCTCTCCTTTTCAGGGAAAGTGAAGGGGCGGAGCCACCGTCCAACAACATGCTTCCCTCAGAAGGGTTGCCAAATATTGTGCCCTCCCACCACCACCACCACCACCACCCCCAAAAAAACCCATTACTAAGAGACCAGAAATATTTCTATACAGAGGAACCTATAATACACACTTCACACTTCAGGCTCAGACATTAAGGATTGTGATCTTTCAGGACATGAAAGGTGTCATAACAGTGATGTTCTATTATTCGGGTGGGATTTAGGAGATGAGGAAGCTGTATGTCTTTCATGGGTGTTAATAATTACGATATTTAAGGCTTGCTTGTTTGTTTTTTTAACATCCATATTATGCAAATGAAATGAAAAGGTTTTTGGATATGTCTGTGTCTGTCCCAACGGCTCATTATTAATTACAGTTAGCTGAGCAAACTTGTTACTGTCTGAGAAGCCATCTTGACATGACATCATACGCTAAACTCGGGAGTTAAGAAAATCTTCCGTACTTTTCCGAGTGGGAATTCCAACTTTTTTACTTTTTTTTTTTTTGCTAACCAGAGGTTGAAAATAGGTACATCAGAGGCACAGCACATGTGAGATGTTTTGGAGACAAAGTTAGAGAGGCCAGGTTGAGATGGTTTGGACATGTTCAGAGGAGGGAGAGTGAATATATCGGTAAAAGGATGCTGAGGTTAGAGCTGCCAGGCAGGAGGCCGAGAGGAAGACCAAAGAGGAGGTTTATGGATGTAGTGAAGGAGGACATGAAGGTAGTCGGTCTGAGAGAAGAGGATGCAGGGGATAGGGCTAGATGGAGGCAGATGATTCGCTGTGGCGACCCCTGAAGGGAACAGCCGAAAGGAAAAGAAGAAGAGGTTGAAAATAGGTTGGAAATTCAGAGTTAAAAGCTTTAGACCAATGCAGCATTACACAACTACCATAAATTCCCAGAATTCTCAGCCAACCCATTTACCCATGTCCTACAAGCCACCTGACCAGTCACATGACCCCGTCTTCATTCACAATCCCCTAATTAATAATCACGCACACCTGAAATAACCCAGACTTTCACACACGGTTTGCAATTTTGGATTTGCCCTTATCTGCTAGACTGCCTCGTTATTTTTAATGAATCACCCTGCACTTGGATGCAGTTCTTCGCCTCGTACGCAAAGTCGAGTAATCAGCTTATAGTTAACTAGCTTCACACACAGAAGATAGAACTCTAATCATGAATCCTTGTTTCTGTTACAGTATGACTGTGTGTTCAAGTCCTCCTGGGAAGTTCGTATTTACAAGTTGGGAAGTCGCAATTACGACTTCAGGTGCGTTCAGTCACTTTGGTCGGAGCGAGACGGCGATGTACCTTCTCTTAATTAACTACAAGGTTTTTTAACTCTACTTCTAGAAAATGAAGAATAAAGAATGCGCATCAGGTGTGTTTTGCTTTTTTTATGTTTTTAATCAATCTATGAAGCCGCTGTAAACGTTATCATTACCTATTATATCGTAATTGTACAATGCTGTCGTGTTCTGTGCAGGAAATTAGCTTGGTTTATTATAAATAAAAAAGCCTGACAATAACTAGCTGCGTATACCAAACACATTATAACTGAAATCAGCTTCAGAGACGAGTAAGCATTCAATTTCAACAAATTTACCATCGAATACAGACATTGCATCCGTTGATTCCACCGTGTTTTCTTACTGACACGCCCCCGACTCGGAAACTCGGTGCTCAAAGAAAATCCCGAGTTTCCCCACTCGTAATAACGACTTTGATGTGGCCTTCGTGTGCGTTCAACTCGTAAATACGATCTTTCCGACATGACTTGAACACACCATGAGACACTTTTGCACTCTCACTCCTGCCCATCACCTTGTACTTGAACCTATTTCACGTCTAAGGTTTGGGTGTGATGATGTAATTTCCCACCAGTTTCAACAGATGACTGTGAATATTACGATTGCAGCATCTCAGGAACATCGTATTATAGACAATTCTTTGTCCCCTGACTCAATAATCAGGTTTTGTTTGTCATTTTTCAGAAATAAAATCCTATACGCTGTAGCTTTAAATTTGTCCCGGTGAAGGTTGTAGGCTGTGAGTGGGCCATAATGGTCTGAATCATCGTGCCGAGAGAGAGACGTCAGGAAGTGTCTATGGAAAGACGACACACCCAGCGTTAATCTCTCCATTGCCGTCATCTTAGCTCATATACTGTATTGATGCTATAGCTTAATATCTAGGATAATAAATATATCACATACATGTTTGTTAACCTGAGACTATGTGATGTCTATATAATAGCCTACACAATCCAATGATGCATTTAGTATAGAATGCAGAATAGAGAGAACGACTCGCATTTAACCGATAAACTAGGACACACACACACACACCCACACACACACACACACACACACACACACACAGAACAATAAAAGTGTGTCCTTCTTAGTAGCATCAGATGCAAATTTCTATACATGATTATGATGATGATGATGATGATGATGATGATGATGATGAGCATAAACAAAGGGAAGCCTAGATTAGGAGAGAAGAAACAATATAATGAAAAAAATGACCCCCCCAAAAAACACAATGAGGCCTCTGTGTGTTTATGGTGGTGTTTTCCAGAGGCGTGGGTCAATTAAAATTGAGGGCAAACACATTAAAATCTAAAATGTATTACAGTTTGTAAGAAAATAAAACCATCTAAAAAAAATTTTTATTTTTTTTTTAAATTCCCTTGATAGATGTGAGCTGAATTGAACAGGGGCCGTTCGATCATGCATTATTCATAGTTATTGAAATAAAAGAAACCAGTAGGACCTCATGATGCTTTGGGTGTGTGTGGCTTAGGCCTAAGCGTGTGTGTGTATGTGTGTGTGTGTGTGTGAATTCAGGATCCTGAGATGCTGGGATAACTACATGATGCGAGCACATCCCATCAAATCCGCCATCATCGCTCCAGAATCACCTTCTCTCCCTCTTTCTGGTTTCTTGATTAACATTTTCTGCTAGGCTTCACACCAAAGAGCTCAACCTGTGCACTGCGCAGGCCCGGGGTGTGGAAGAAAAAAAAAAAAGCCATCAGCCGCTGGAATGGAATCAGATAAGGCTATCAGGCAGGAGGATTTAGCCTCACGCCTTTGTGCCCCCTCCACCCCAACCCTGCTGACCCGCCTGGGCTTCCTCCCTCAATCTCTCACTCCACTGCACCTTTTGTTCTCCTGATTTTCCAACAGAAAGCTTTCACCAACACACACACGCACAAACAGTGACTGGCAGGGCAGGAGGAGAGAGACGAGAAACAAGCTTATTATGGAAAGGGGAAGAGCTCTCTCACACTCAATCGACGAGAGTGTGATAGTCAGGCACTGTTGATTTTTCCGGCACGGCAAACAGAAGCGAGAGTACAGATCGCACGAACAAGGAAAACGTAGCCAAAATTCATGCCTACTAAATACTTAGCGATAAATTAGCAATAATGAATCGGATCGGTCAGCAGTTCTGATAGTAATTCCAGCTGTAATTCAAATCACAGGTTTACATTAATGCGCTAGGTCTAATACTTGTACGGTGGACGCTCCACGTAAACGGATTAAAAAACGTGTACAATCGTGTTTATTTATTTGTGGAAGGAGCCTCCAGTGTCAGCACTTTATAACATTTTGTAAGCCAGTCGGTACAGAGTTTCTTTGTGATTGTTGCGGCCAAAAATGCTTGATTTTTTTTTGTTGCAGAAAACTGTCTTTCGCAGTGATGTTTGTCGGTAAATGAGACCTTTCAGCTGCACTCATGTTCGACGCACGTGACTCGAAGAGGGCTTTGGCTGAATGCGTGTCGTGATGACGTCACATGACGCGTCTTGGCCCAAATCTGCGGAAAGTCCGCGGTAACTTTGAAAAATTGCAAGCTCCTCTGAATATTGCGGAGTTTGCTTGATTTTGTGTTCATTTCTGCGATCGCAAAATCGCGAAATCCTTGAGGGGCTGTAAAGCTGTAAGGTTAAGTTTTCTGGAATCTTCAGGACAGAGGAGTTTACGCTTTGCGGTTTCTCTCTAACATGACAAGCTGTGTTTGGTTTCTTTGTTATTTTTTGTCTTGTTAACTTCCAGAGAGAAAAAAAGAGAGGCTGGTGAGGGAACGACTGTTTATAACTGTATATCCCCAGCATTAAATGTAACTATAAACGAATAAAAAGTTCAAGTTGTGCTTTAATTAATAGAAATTTGTATTCGTTGGCAAATTGCTGTTGTGTAACAGTTTAGTCACACTGAATCACTATTAATGGAGTACTGCACATACGGAACCAAGAAATCTACTCTCAAATATGGTTCTTTTTTAAAACTCTTTTCCTAACAGAGACGTAGCAGAGAGCAGCACCTGCGTTAGAGCCAGATGTATGTTGTCGGGCCTGGAGGAAGAGCCGACCTGATCTACTGCTCCTGCCTGATAAAGAACAAGACACAGAGAGAGAGAGGGTTAAAAAGAAAATGGAGAGTGGTCTCCATTCCCCCATTCTCTCGACAGAATCCCAATGTGGATCAGTGCAATGATCCGAACACATCTCCCTGTCTCTCTTTCTCCGTCTTTTCTCCATCCCCATTGAGCGCGTCTGCCAGAATAGATTTCAAGCTAAATCCGTCTGCTGCTCTGGGACCGGCCACACGACGCCGGGTCCGGGGTTCGTCCCCGGCTATTTGCAAACAGATGTGCATCTCGGGGCCATGGGGTTTTTGATCAATCAAGCCTTAACAAGTCAAGTTGACTAGATGCGAATGTAGCACTTTGCATGTAAAAGGCGGGAAGCCGAGGTTTGATTAAGAGTAAGCAGATAAATGGAAGATTGAAGCGGCCCCCTGCGAACAGGGAGCAGACCCGCGGACCCCAGGCTTTAAATCCACACTGATAGCAACTCTGTCATTGCTATTCTTCAGCCTGGCCTCATGAATGGACTCATTATTCAGTGGATTCTCTCTCTTTCACACTCTCTCTCTCTCTCTCTCTCTCTCTCTCATCTCCTCAATCGGAGTGGCAGTTGCTTAATACCAAGTCCCCTTAAATTCCCTTTGCATTTTTTTCTTCCTCCACACCTCTTTTTAAAAAAATTTTTATAACGGTCAACTTTCCGCAATCTGTCAAGGCTTTAATCTGCAAATTTCTGATTCCACACGTCCTGCGACACTTTTCTTCCGGCCCAGTGCACCTCACATTCGATCCTATTTGTTTCTCTCTGACTCACATAAATACAGCAGCACCTCTCTCTCTCTCTCTCTCTCTCTCTCTCTCTCTCTCTCTCTCTCTTTTCATGCTTTGATTTTACGTCTCAAAACGTCTCAGTGCAGCGACACAAAGTGCCACAGATCGGGGTCGCTTGGCTGAACCTCTCCATATGGACCCTCTGCCTCTCAGTGTGTCAGTGAACAACAGAGAGGAAAAGCTACAGAATATAATCTCTTACATGAGATATCCTTTATAGCTGCTGTTATAGGGTAATATAGTCACTGTATATATGAGAAGCACATCTTACACTGGACTCTTTTAGTGAAATAAATGAAGGTAAAATTATCTCATCCACTACGACTTAATGAAATAATCCTTCAGTTTGCTATAATAACGAGCAGCAGTACTGAGACAATAAAGGTCATTAATCTACTGAGACTAGATGCTTTTCTTTATTATGGAAGTCAGCCTTTCTCTGAACCCAACATCTATTGACACAATTACAATGTAGTATTTGAACAATTATTTTAATATTAGTTGTAGTTTTTTTTCTGCAACACTTTGTGTAGTTTTTCCTTTTCATTTATTAGTTAACTTCTGGTTAATTAGTTAATTATTTAATCTTGTTTAATTGTTTAAATTAAAACATATAAATACTTATAAAATACTTATTATTATTATTATTAGTAGTAGTAGTAGTAGTAATAGTAGTAGTACTAGTAATAGTAGTAGTAGTAGTAGTAGTAGTAGTAGTAGTAGTAGTAATACTAATATAGTAGTAGCAGTAGAAGCAATAGTAGTAGTAGTATTAATAGTAGTAGTAGTAGCATTAGTAGCAATAGTACTAGTAATAGTAATAGTAGTAGTAGTAGTAGTCAAAACCCAAAATAAATATAGAGTAAACAAATTAATAGTAAATAAATTAACAACAACAATAATCATTTGTTCTTATTTTGACATTCTGTATAGTGTACTAAAACAATCTTGGTCCCCTCTCAGTCCAGACTTTTGACATAAACACTGCTAGCTGTGCAGATGTACTGTACACTAGTACACACATACTTATAATAAGGTAAAGATAAAGAGGGTAATAAGGTGGTATATAATAATAATAATAATAATAATAATAATAATAATAATAATAGTAATAATAAGGTAATATATTTCAATATATGTAGAGTACAGTATTTACGACCTACACGAATCTCACAAACACCTAAAAGTTGCACATCTGTACTTTAACTTTAACATATCAGTCCAGTCTGCTGACAGTCAGGTATAGTGTGTGGTGTTGTAGCTGTATATTTGTGTTGTGCTTTATGCAACAGAAGGAGCTGTGGCATGAAAATAACCATATCAACACCTTATCTTGTCCTGTCCTATTGCCATATGTTTGAAACAAATGACAGATACATAAATATGCTAACTCACTGACTCTCTTTGTGCAGTTGATTTCCTGGCCAAGTACTGCATTATCAGTCCTGAGAAGCTCGCCGCATACAGACGTGCTTTTGAAGCGGTACGTAAGAGACACTTTACACACCATCTTAAACACAGCCTCAAATCAAAACTGACATTCTGTCCCTGATTAGATTGGGTACAATTCATCTGTTTTCATCACTTCTGCTCCACAAGTCTTTTAGGCTAGCGTCTAGCATCTGAAGACCACAGATGAAGACCGCATCAGGTTACACTCCTGTCAGCCAAGAACAGGAATCAGAGGCTATCATGGGTAAAGACTCACCCAGGCTGGACAGTTGAAGACTGGAAAAAGACTAGGTGATTTTTCTTCCTAGTTTTCAACTGTCCACTTTGATATCCTCAGATTCCTGTTCTTGGACGACAGGAGTGGAACACAATGTGGTCTTCTGCTGTTGTAGCCCATCCACCTCAATGTTTGATATTTTGTGCATTCTGAAATGCTTTTCAACCCACCACGGTTGTGAAGAGTGATTATATGAGTTTCTATTTCCTTCCTGGCAGCTTGACCCAATCAGGCCACTTTCCTCTGATCTCTCTTATCAACGAGGCGTGTCCACCCACAGAACTGTCGCTCACTCAATGTTTTTTGTTTTTCTCACCATTCTGTGTAAAATCTGGAAACTGTTGTGTGTGAAAATCTCGGGAGATCAGCAGTTTCTGAAATACTCAAATCTGGCACCAACAACCATGCCACGATCACCCTCACAGGGATCATATCACCCTGCACTTCTCGCCTGGTTTCCCCACTGAATCTAAGCAGGGTTGAGCCTGGCCACTACCTGGATGGGAGACCTCTTGGGGAAAGCTAAGGTTGCTGCTGGATGTGGTATTAGGGAGGGCAGTAGGTGGTGCTCTCCCTGTGGTCTGTGTGGGTCCTAATGCCCTGGTATAGTTATGGGGACAATATACTGTAAAAAGAGCGCTGTCTTTTGGATGAGACATTAAATCGAGGTCCTAAGTCTCTGTGGTCGTTAAAAATCACAGGCCACTTCTAATAAAGAGTAGGGCTATCACCCTGGTGTCCTGGTGAAATTGGCCCTTGTCTATCATGGCCCCCTAATAATCTCCATCCCTGAATTGGCTATATCTCTCCTCTCCACCAATAGGTGGTGGGCGTTCTGGAGTACTGTGGCTGCTGTTGCATCATCCAGGTGGATGCTACACACTGGTGGTGGTTGAGGAGATTTCCCCCCATACTATGTAAAGTGCTTTGAGTGTCTAGAAGAGTGCTAGATAAACATTATTAATTATCATATTTTTCCCCATTCTGATGTTTGATGTGAACATTAACTGAAGCTCTTGACCTGTATCTATATGATTTTACGCATTGTGCTGCTGCCACATGATTGGTGATTAGATAACTGCATGAATGTGCAGGTGTTTCTAATAAAGTGGACGGTGAGTGTGTGTGTGCACAGTGAAGATTTTACTTGCACAGTAGGCTAGCAAAATGATTTTATCATTTGTCCACTCCTGATTAGGCAAATGGGGGAAAGGAGATGAATGCTTTTATACCGATATAATTTAGTTCTAGTGCTAATATCTCACCACTCGCTATTTGATCATTTTTGCCATGAAACCTGACGAACTAAACATCTTGCTGGTTGAAATGATTTTTTTTCTCTGCAATGGTGGATAAAAGTGGTAACGTCTCTGCAGGTGGACAGTGATGGTGATGGCTATCTATCGTGCTTTCAAGTACTGCTGGCTCTAAAGGAGATCATTCCTCCAGAACTGCTGACTGAAGAGGAGGAAATCTATGTGTACAGGGTCCTGACATCTATTTTAAATATTATTACTTATACTATTCTTCTTACTATACATGGTAGAGTCGGCAATTAAGTTGCCTGTAAGCTGATGTAAAAATATAAGCTGCTATAACTTTTACATCAAACTTAGTCTTAGTGCAAAATTCTGCATGTTCCAGTTCAAGAAAACTAGCCAACATTAGTCTATGCCCTGCAGTAATATATAATATAATCGAGCCTGTGTAGTTATATTTTACTGCATCTCGTACCATCACATCAACACAAATGAGGCAAAAACAGAGTAGATCAATCCTACAGTTCTTCAGGAAATTCCAGATTCCTGTAGTTTACTGGAACTGAGTAAAACATCCCACAATGCACCTGTAATTTATTCTAAATTATTATACTATTTTTGTAACATTCTGCTATAAAATATTGTATTTGCTATAATTGAAGATAATAATATAGGTTTATTATCATTTAACCACAAAAAACACAATGAAGGCTGTTGGGTTCTGCTGCAAAAATAAGAAGCGAGTGCGAAAGTCAAAGTCTCCAGAAGAACTGTGTCTGGTTCTGCAAGATGCTCAATAAAACTTACCAGCTCATTTCCTTATAAAACTGCACTAATTGTACCGGAGACACCTATTATTATTTTTATTTTTTTGTCACACCAAATATTGACTTTGTTTCATTTACTACTGTTTACTGCTCTTCAGTTTTTTTTTTTGTTTTGTTTTGTTTTTTTTTAATGTAGAAATATTTAATTTCATTATTTTGAAGGCATCTTTGCTCTACAGCATTTCTTTGCATGTGCCTAAAACTTTTCCACAGTACTGTACTTGTATAACTTGTAAGCCAGTTTTATTCCCATTTCTACCTATTTGTTATTGTCATACTCAGAATTGAACATGGCTGCACTACCTTGAGTGTAGCACGCAAAAGGAGAGGGTGTGACGGACGAAATCTACCTACAATCACGAAAATACCAAGAACATATGACAAAAGTCACAGACTTCAAGGTGATAATCTCACCTGGATGCTGTAGATTTGTACCTAAGAACTGCTGCTGTAATCATAAAGACATTCCCAAGACTCTTATTCACAATCTGCCCATACTCACTACAAAAATATATCAAATATATTGAATATAGTCAAATTTATCTAGTATTCCCTATTACAAGATTATTAAACTCATTTCTAGACATTGTTTTTCAAGCTTGAAATAGGGGAGTTTTTCAAGAGTCAAGAAAAACTCACATGGATATCCAGGAAGTACAAAAACAAGCAGGATTTTACAGTATATTTAAAAATTCCCTGTCTCATTTTTTTCTCTCTCTCTCAGATTTTAGAGCTGGTTGATTTCAGCGTGACCGAGGGTCTGACGGATTTGCGTCTCTTCGCCGTCGTTGCCAGTTTGGCACAGAAAATAGCCACACTAGAGTGAGTATCGTGGGTCGAATACTGATACACAACACACTCCTGACCATTGGCAATGAAAAACATACAAAAGTGTGTGTCTGGGTGAGAAAGAGCTAGAGTTTCAGTGTGTGTGTGTAAGATATGGCCTCTTGTACTATTATTATCATTATTATTATTATTATTATTATTATTATGTGCAAATATTTGTCTAAATATGTGTGTGTGTGTGTGTGTGTGTGTGTGTGTGTGCGTGTGTGTGTGTGTGTGTGTGTGTGAGACCCTCGGCAGTTGACCCTTACCGAGCTGGGCGGTCAGCTCTGTAACCCAAAGTGCATTAGAGTGATGAGGCTGTGCAGCGAGTCTGGATTACAACCCGTATGCCAGAGATTCCCACACACAGACTCTTTCTTTAGTCGAGGTGTTTTATGGGCCCTTAACTGCTTCTGGGTCTTGCGGGTCATGTGAGAGAGTGTATGTGTGTGTGTGTGTGTGAGTGGGTGGGTGGGTGGCTAAGAATCACTGACTTGTGTTATGTGCATTTGTGCAAATTCATACTGTACATATATGAGTGTGTGTGTGTGTGTGTGTGTGTGTGTGTGTGTGTGTGTGTGTGTGTGTGTGTGTGTGTGTGTGTGTGTGTGTGTGTGTTCTGGGGCCATGCCTTTTTGCTAATGTAGTGCACTGCATGCTTTGTGAGCTTAGCTCTTTGACCATGCTAGAGGAGCAGCCATTAAACAAATGAAAAGGGACAAGTCTGTTTCTATAGAAAGGCTACAATAGTGACAGTTACATTGTGTGACCTCTTTTTATAAACCGCCGCTGAACCCGGATATTGATTTGACCCCAGACAAAGTGCTGACTTATGCTCGTTAATTAAAAAAAAAAAAAAAAAACTTTGCATACATGTTTCATAAATGTTATATAACTGAGGACATGTTCACTTGGCTGACATATGTGCTTCCTAAATAAATAAATGTGTATGGGAATGACGCTTCCTAAAAACTGTATTTAAAAAAGGCAAATAAACTAATCTGTGGAGCTTTTCTCCCATTCTACCTTTCCAAGATACCTTTCCAATACATGCAAGTGTGCCTGGACAATAAAGTGATTCTGACTGAATTGTTTACATTCAGATTGTAATTCTGATTCTGATTCTAATTCTCTCTTTCACAAACATGTATGATTCTGATTCTGATTCTAATTCTTGGTTTCATAAAGATATGATTCTGATTCTGATTCTAATTTTTTCTCACAAAACACAATTCTGATTCTGACTCTAATTCTGGCTTTCACAAACACACAATTCTGATTCACATTCTGATTCTAATTCTCTCTCACAAAGCACACACGTAATTCTGATTCTGATTCTAATTCTCTCTTTCACAAACACACACAATTCTGATTCACATTCTGATTCTAATTCTAATTATCGGTTTCACAAATATATGATTCTGATTCTGTTTCTGGCTTTCACAAACACACTTTCTGTGACATTGTCCTGCTGGAAGATCATGATGCCATGTATCCTGACAAAATGTCCAGGTCCTCTGGCAGAAAAACAGCCCCAAAACATTAAAGAGCCACCACCATATTTAACCGTGGGCATGAGGTACTTTTCCATATGGCTACCTCTCTGTGTGCGCCAAAACCACCTCTGGTGTTTATTGCCTAAAAGCTCTATTTTGGTTTCATCTGACCATAGAACCCGATCCCATTTGAAGTTCCAGTAGTGTCTGGCAAACTGAAGACGCTTGAATTTGTTTTTGGATGAGAGTAGAGGCTTTTTTCTTGAAACCCTTCCAAACAACTTGTGGTGATGTAGGTGACTTCGGATTGTAGTTTTGGAGACTTTCTGACCCCAAGACGCAACTGACTTCTGCAATTCTCCAGCTGTGATCCTTGGAGAGTTTTTGGCCGCTCGAACCATCCTCTGCACAGTGTGTTGAGACAATATAGACACGCGTCCAATTCCAGGTTGATTCATAACATTTCCTGTTGACTGGAACTTCTTAATTATTGCCCTGATGTTGGAAATGGGCATTTTCAAGGCTTGTGCTATTTTCTTATAGCCACTTCCCATTTTGTGAAGCTGGACAACCTTTTGCTGCACATCACAGCTATATTCCTTGGTCTTACCCATTGTTATGAATGACTAAGGGACTTTGGCCTATGTGTTACCTCATATTTATACCCCTTTGAAACAGGAACTCATGGTTGAACAATTTCCTTTTCCTAGTCACCCAGGTGTACTAAAAACGTAAAATATCAATGGGAATATACTTCAAATATATTTTTCTCATATGAATTCATAGGTGTGCCAATAATTGTTGCACACCTATATTTAACAATGGTTTTTTTGTTTTGTTTTTTTTAAATAAACCTGTGTTGTGTTTGCTATTGTTTGATATCCATGGGAGCTGAGCATTTTTTGCATTTTTTTAACAAAAGATCAAAAGGTTAAACAATAAAGACAATTTTTCACAGCCTTCTTTGCTCATATTTGCCAATGGGGCCAACATTAGTGGAGGGCTCTGTACATAGTTGTGTAAGTTAACTCCATGTTTAGAAACTACATAACCAAGTGGCATCACGAAGAGAGAGAATTAAAGCGGCCTCAATACTGAGCCTTGTGGAATACCGCACTAAATATTGTGCTAAATTTTGCGAAGGGTAATAAAATGCTGCCAGTCAAATGTGTAAATTAAGTCTTCTGAATAGATCTTAAGTATATCTTTCTTTGTCAATTAATTGCCCATGAACCCATGCCAGATCTAAAGACGGTAAATATGTAGTATGTGTGCAGTAATTGTGCTGATTCAGCAGAAAATTTCAGACACACTCGTTCAATTTTCTCTCTCTCTTTGCTTCGAAGGTCTCAAAATTGTTGTACTTGCTCATCGAAAGCCACTCACGCTTAAACTTAACTGGGTCATTATTACCGCCACATTCTCCATTCAGACACACACACACACACACACACACACACACACACACACACACACACACACACACACACACACAAAGACACACACACACACTTCCCGCCTCTGATGTAACCCCCTAATGAAACAAAAAGACACAAGAGACCGCCAAAATTTGGCCCATTACGTAAGCGTGGGGTCTCCTGAGGCTGGCAGTGGCGGGCACCCCAACAATAGAACTGGGTTAGAGCTACCATTATCCCCCTCTCTGTCTGTGCAGGGACTGGAGGGATACACACGGACACACACATATCCACAGTGCAAAGCAATTAATGATCATTAGCTGGCCTGTCCGTCCTCGTTCTCGTCAAAAAGCCCACCCCCCTCAACCTCCACAGAAGCAATTCTCCTCCCAGCATGCTCTTGTTAAAAAAAACGGGGGCTGACCGTCGCCATGCCACACGCTGGACAGCAGAGCTCTGTCCCAAAATGAATGGCTTATGTCTAGGGGTAATTATCTTGTGTGTGCGTGTTTTGGTCAGCGAGTAGTCATACTGCAACGTGTCCCCAACAACCACCCCCCATCCCCCATCCACCCTACGCATTGCACTGGGGCAGTTTTTTTCGTTATCATGGTGGGCTGGCCTTGTGTCCTGGATCTTTGTTTAGGGGACAGCCAGTGATGAGCAACCACAAAGGGCTCAGAACACTTTACCGTCAACAGCAACCGCTCTATACCTCCCTCCCATTCACCAAAAAAGTACCCGCCAAAATCAGCCCTATTTTTTATTCAATCTTAACAATCTTTTAATTAGTAATTATGACTTATCCTGCTGTACGAGATGATCCAAATAAAATCTATAACGGACTGCACGATAGTGTGTGGCGTACATGTCAGATTATATGATGAAGACCTTCTGATAGACCTGATAGACGATAGACCTGTGACTAAAGAAGATCACTGCATTTCGTGTTGTCAATATTTTATGTTTAAGTTTCTCCATTGCTACTAGTTTCTAGCTGTCCCATGAGATTTCTGTTCTCCTGTTGGTGGATTTTAGATGAACCACGTACACTCTGGGATTTTAATCAAAAAGTTCCTCACACTGACAGAACTTTCATATCTGCTGTCTTTGGTCAACATGTCACATTACGTATTCCTAAGCCACCAATCTCGACTCACGACCAAAGAATAATTTTACGATGTTTGACTGCAACAGCCTACCAGCTTGAATATCCATCCATCCATCCATTCATTTTCCATACCGCTTATACAGGGTTGCAGGGAGCCTGAAGCCTATTCCTGGAAACTCGGGGCACAAGTTGGAGGACAATTTAGAAATGACAATCAGCCTACAGCGCATGTCTTTGGACTAGGGGAGGAAACTGGAGTACCTGGAGGAACCCCAGAGAACATGCAAGCCCCACACACTCAGGGTGGAGGTGGGATTCAACCCAACCCTGGAGGGAAATGTGCTAACCATTAAGCCACTAAATTGTTTGTGGTGTGTGAATGTGTGTGATTGTGCCCTGAGATGGGTTGTCACCCCGTCCAGGGTGTCCCCCGCCCTGTGCCCCAAGTCCCTGGGATAGGCTCCAGGCTCCCTGTAACCCTGAGTAGGGTAAGTAGTACAGAAAATGGATGGATGCATTTTTGTGTGCAAAACTGGGTTGAAAATCACTTAAAATTTTAAGTGTCTGAAATGGACTGAAGAACTCCTCACTAATAACTGCATGTTTTTTGCTTACTACGTTCTGCTTACATCATCAATTCAAGGTGAGCTTGTGGTAATAGTGTGTTACGTTTACCATCATTGCCACTACCAAATTCGTGGGTTTGGTGTCATCCTACACTGTCCTCCTATTGGTGGATTGTAGATGAGCTTCGTAGCAGCGCTTTGATTTTAATTTTAGAATATTCTGGCAATGCCAGAACTTCATTCACCGTCCATGTTTGGTTGCAGATAATGTGACCATTACGTTACATCACCATGTGCATTCTAACACTCCTAATCTCAACTCATAACTAAAGATTTCTTTTACAGTGTTTGTCTGAGACAGCAAAATCAGGCCAAAAAAAAAATCGTACAATGTAAACCCGGGTTAAGTGTCCGAAAAGAAGTGAAGAAATCCTCACCAATAACATCATGTTGTTGTTTTTTTCACAGTGATTTCATGCGATCTCTCATTAGCAAGATGGACTTCAAGTCTTTGGAGATGAAGCTGTACAAAGCAAAGGTAGACTTTTCGTGTTCCTTACGAATTTAAATCCATAAGCATCTCTCTCCTTCTTTATTTATATGTTCAAATTTCTCAATCCCTCTCTCTCTCTAACCTCTCTCAGCTTGGGCTGGGACAGGGGGCTAATTATAGTGAAATAAAGACCGCTAAACGCTTTGAAGGGCAATTCGGAGTGTAAAACTAGCTGTGCACGAGCAAGAATTGAGAAGAGAAGTAGGGTTTTCGCTCTCCCTTACTCGTTTCCTCCCTCTCCTCCTCTTCTCTCCTTTATTCACAGATTATAAGCGGTAATCTCATTAAAGTAGCCGGCAGTGTACGGCCAGTGCTATGCGCTCTGTAATCAAGTAAAGACACCCTGCTCACCTCAGATGAGGTGTATACGGTGGCCATTGAAGAGCAATGGCCGGTTGGACGCGCTGAACACAGAGGACGTGGAAAGGAGAGGAGACTTTGAAAGCCTGTGGCTAAAAAGGGGCCGCTGAGGGAAGTTGAGCCCCCGCTGCCAGTTCTTAGGGTGAGCGGAGAAAGGGCCGGCTAATTACAGAGCAAGCATGAGGTGGAATTGTTATTGGGAGGAGTGGAGAGGGGAGCGGGCATATTGCCAGGGGATTATAGGAAACACACACACACACACACACACACACACTCACAGCCTTAGTCATTACCTTGGATGCATTTAACTGTGCAAACAGGTGCACTTACAGAAGAGCCAGAACAAGCTGCTGTAACTCGAGCCTCTTCAGACACACGTCTGAATGGGCGCACACACACACACACACACACACACACACACACACACACACACACACACACACACACAGGTAATGAACACATTAGTCTTTACTAACCAGTCTTCTCCACTAACTTGTGATAAAGTCGCTGTAAACACATTTCATTCTCCTTCCATTCAAATGAGCCAAGACATGAGAAACGATGAGATTCACACTGAAATTAGTCAATAGATTGCGCGCACACTTTACTCACGCACAGAACTTTTCTTGGAAGCATTTATTCTTGATACTGAGGCTTAGAATTTGTAACGGCATGCTTGTGGAGGTCTCCTAGATGAACAGTGAAAACAGCAACATTTCATACAGAAAAAATACTTTCTGGGTTTAATAAACTCATGTGAACATGGTTCATTTCACACTTTATAAATCTGTAACAATTCGTACAACTTAACACAAAGTTATAAAGTTTGGGTTAGGGGCGGGGTTAGTATCTGTACCTTCAGACTGCTCATCAGATACATCCATCCATCCATTTTCTGTACCGCTTATCCTACACAGGGTCGTGGGGAGCATGGAGCCTATCCCAGGGAACTCGGGGCACAAGGCGGGGGACACCCTGGACGGGGTGTCAACCCATTGCAGGGCACAATCACACACCCATTCACACAATTTGGAAATCAGCCTGCGACGCATGTCTTTGGACTGAAACCGAAGTACCCGGAGGAAAGGTTTGGAGGTGGGATTCGAACCCCCAACCCCGGAGGTGTGAGGCAAACGTGCTAAACACTAAGCCACCGTGCCACCCAGGAACAAGCATGTTTATCAACATTTATTACGTTACAAAGTTAAGTATATTACAGTGTTAACGTCTTAGAGATTAAAGCAAAATTTGCTCATACCAAAACCCTGCTGGCATTTTTTCCGAAACAACAAGCTAGAACCTCAGGTATCATAGTACCTATAAACTCTTTTTTTTTTATATATAAACCTCTTGTCATGTTAACAAGAAAGCAAGCAACTTACAAAGCTGTTATAAAGCACTGACACTGGAGACTCCTTCCATAAATGTTCAATAACATTTACAGAAATCGTCACACTTCTTTTTTTTTTTTTTTTTTTTTTTGTAAATCGGTTCCACCTTAAAAGTCCCTGTTACTACAGAAACAATAACGTATTAGATCGAGCGCATTAATGTAAGTAAGCCTGTGAGTTGTCAGAGCTGCTGTTATAGAAAATTAATCAACACTTTCAGACCAATCAGATTTAAGAATTGAGATGGTTTGTGTACCACATAATGTACAATAAATACAACCAAAGGAAGTTCCTGAAAGCGAAATCTGTAGTAAAATGCATCATGTGAAACATACATTACCCTTGCTCTTGTTTTGCAGCAGTTGTTCCTGTTCCTGCTGGAGGGCCAGTCTGAGGGCACCGAGGCACCACAGGGTCGTATCAGTGCTGAACAACTGCTTCTGGAGCTGAAGGCAGGGGGGATCCGTGAGGAGCAGGAGGAAGAGGTCAGGCGTGAACTCCGTAGCCTTCGCTCCCTCGACCTGCTTGACTTCCTTGCGCACCTGCCCCTCTTCATCCTCATCCACAACTCCGTCATTGCCAATCCACTGGATGACTCTAGCAACCTGTGACAGAAACACCAAAGCTGTGTTATGTTTTAAAGGCAGCAGCCATATTGTATGGTAGCCATATTGTCAGTATCGCCTGTCACAGCTTCTAGTGCACCTTGCATGTGATATTTAATTATTTACTACCGCTTACTGGTTTATAAGCTTTGGACAGCAATTAAACTGAACATGAATACAATTTTCTGTGTGAAAAAGCAGATTAATTTGAGAAATGACATGGTACACCATAGGAGCATGTAATTTCATTTTGCCGTTCATCGAGATGAACTTTGACCTGTGAATTATGCGCCAGTAGAAAACAAAGTTAGCGCTGTGGTCTGTTCAGTCTGTAAAACTCAAATAAAGGAGTCATTAGTAGTCACACTGGACTTTTTTGTCTTAATGTCCATTGGCGCACATATGAAAAGAACAAATTAGCTAGCTAGCTGACATCAGGATTGCCTAGTGAGTAATGGCAAGGAACAAATCCAATGTGTCTTTGTAATGAGGATGACTCAAGGCATATTTAAGCAGTTCATGGACATTCATTGATTGCGAAGTCTTGCCAATCCCTGTTTTTGCATAAGTTCCAAGCCTTTTTATTACTGATTGTGTTTAGGTGCCTTGATGCCTTGCTTTGCTTTTTGGACCTCTCTTTGGATTACCCCTTGGACCTGTTTGAATTTGATTGTTTATGCTTTGATGTCTGCCTCTGTGATTTCATTTTGTGATATGTATTATACCTCTTGCAAATGCTTCCTCACTCTGCTTATGAGTCTCCACTGTTATAGACAGAGATGTGTTTTGAGTGTTGGGTTTCTGCCAAATGTAGCACTTTGTGTTAAATATCAATATATCAGAATATCAAAATATCAGATTTGGGTCTCACCAGACCTGGGAACCTTTTCTCACATGTTTGCTGAGTTTCCAAAATGTCATATGGCAAACTCCAAACAGGATGTAGAGGTTCATATGTTCTTCCTGTGTCCATGTGGGTTTCCCACAAACATGCTGGAGGATAGGAATCTCTAACCTGCCCCAAGGTGTGAATGTGTGTTTTGCTATTCAGGGTGTATTCAGACATTATGCCAAATATTTCCAGGATTGCCACCAAATCCACCACGACCCTGACCAGGATAAAGCGCTTACTTAAGATGAATGAATGAATGAATGAATGAATGAATGAATACATATCCATCGCAACTCCATTTCATAGAAAATAAATCCCTTAGCCATCTCAAGTACTCTTGAGGAACACTATTTGTACCTATCGAGCTGGATTTCGTTTGGTAAGTCTTCCTAAAAATAGAAATGTTGAATGACAGATCTGTAATGAAATGAACATGTTTTTCTTTCCATGCACTGGTTAAAGTGTTGATCCTGACTTAATCCATGATGTCAACACCAACCGAGGAGCTCAGAGAACCATGGTTACACAAGCATAGATTTCATACAACATCCACGCACACAAACACACTGGTGGGAGAAATTTTCCACACACCACTGAGCTGAGTAACTGTACTTCAGGAAGTGTGCAGCAGAGAGCGAGTGCTGTCTGTGGTCCTGAACATGTTCAGCTTAATAAGTCTCTACATCTCCATCAGAGCACTTTTTTTCTGAAGTGTCTCTCTTTGCTGTAGACAAAATGAATAATGCATGACTACTGCAGAACCGGTAATAATATGTTTTTAAACTGAACAAGCGAGGACATTGAGATCTTGCCTCTCTGCAAAATAATTGCTGGGAAAGAGAGACAGACAGGAAGCTGTGACAAATAGTGCAAAGGAGTGCACCATTAGAAAAGAGTGAAATTTGTATGTCAAAGGGAAATGAAAGAAAAGAGAGAGAAAAAGAGGGACTAAACCCTCTCGTTTAGCCTAAAGAAAATGGCCACAGCCCTCTGCCAGGGGACCTGGGAGCCGTGAAAAGCTCTCATGGTGCTTGGGAGGAGGAGAGTACGCTCGTCTTTAGCATCTGCAATGTCTGTTTGAGAACTTGGAGAGGCGGCGATGGCAGCACTTTGAAAGGGAGTGAAAAGGAGGCGAGAGCAGAGTGATAGCGAGAGCCTCCTCATGTCCCCATGAATTTTAACTGGGAGAACATCAGAGGGCTGGGAAACCAATCAGAGCGGATTAGTGTGTATGTGTGTGTGAGGGAGAGTGAGAGACTGCCTCATTGATCCACGGCATAATGAAGAGGCGATGTTCAAAACACAACAAGAGACGACTGCGCAGGCGCACACCCTCACACGTGCCAAGTGAACACATTTGTAAATGAGCCACTGCCTTATAAAATCCATCCATTCATTTTCTGTACTGCTTGTCCTACACAAGGTCACGGGGAAGCCTGGAGCCTATCCCAGGGAGTTCGGGGCACAAGGCGGGGGACACCCTGGATCACTAAGCCATTGGACTTGGAAGTAATGGCTCAGGTAATGGTGATGGTTTGCTTCCTTCCTGGAGAGATGGTCATATCAGGTGACATGGAGGTATCTGTTCCATGCAGACTCTCTAATGGTGTCCCACAAGGCTCAGTGCTTGGCCCCCTTCTATTTTCAATATATATCAGTGAGGTCATATCCTAACATGGCTTTTAATATTACTGCTATGTTGATGACACTCAACTCATCCTTTTATCCCTCAGACACTCATGTTCCTGCTTGGGTCTCAGCATGTGTGGCGGACATCTCACAATGAATGGCAGCTCATCGCCTGAAGCTACTGACTTGCTGTATATTCCTGTAGATGTTTTCCCACATCAAAATATCCCTGGAAAACATCCAAAATCACACCACATGATGATGCATGAAAACTTTGTGTGGTTCTGAACACCCAACTATCATTTTCTGTTCATGTTTCTACCCTGACTTGGTCATACAGGTTTCTCATCATGAAGAGGATCCAGCCTTTCCTCTTCACATAGACCACTCGGGTGCTTGTTCAGTCCTTTGTCATCTCAAAGGTTGGACTCCTGCAACTCGCTCTTGGCAAGTCTGCCTCTGTGCACCATCCAACTCCTGAAACAAATCCAAAATGCAGCTTGTTCTTTCACTCCATCCCATTGCTACGTCCCCTTTACAGGCTTTCTTTAGCTGCCTGCATCAGGTTTAAAACACTGAGGCTTGCCTACAAAGCCAAAAACAGGCCAGCACCCACCTACCTTAAAGCACTTATCATACTTTGCTTGGTACCAAATTCACTTTGAGTCTCTAACGCAGCTCGACTTGACCCACCATCCCTCAAGACACAAGGACACACTCTTATGCAGTGGTGGCTCAATAGTGTCTCAGAAGGAAAGGGGTCCAAACCCCAGCACCACCTTGAGAAAGGCCCTTAACCCTCTGTGCTGCAGGGCTGACCCTGCTCTATGATCCCAACCAGGGCCGTTTCCGAAAATCTATTTTTTTGGGGTTGCAGGGGTGGTGGAGCTACCTATCTGAAATGAGTTTTTGCATGATGGGATGTCTGATTTAGCCTTATGGTATTCTTAGACCCTTGAGGTCAAGATTTTTAGCATCAACTTCCTGTTTGATGCTGACCACACACACTTAATTTGTTATCACATTAATTAAGTCATGTTATTTCTGTCAAGCAGTTTTACTGCAAAGGCTTCATAATATGTATTTTGACTTCCACTTATCAAGACAGAAAATAAATACTGCGAAATTATACTGTCCAGGTTTACCTGATGTCCTAATATACCTGAACTCACCGTACTATTTGGTTTTTAGAGTTATTAGCATTTTTGACTGGTCATTAGAATTTAACAGGTTTAAACCCGATCCTCAAAAACTCAAAATGAAAAAAATGTGTTGTGTGAGTGGAAAGTTCAGCCATTAAAAGCTCTATAGCTCCAGTGTATAGCCAAAGTATTACTGTACACATGGATATAGTGAGACTATACTATATAAATACTATATAAATACTATATATATATACTATAGTAATTTATTCTACTATCATATTTGTCAAATTAATCTATACTTTGGGAGTCAGTGGAATTTCTTGTACTGTTCAGGAGTATCAACATAACCCTGCGGGAAAAAAACAATAGAAACCTTCACAGAAATTTTAATGGTTTCCACTACAAATACCATTACAGACTATCAGCTATTAACCATTAAAACTATTACCATTACTGGTCCTTAATGGTATCCACTAGACATAACCTGCCACCAATAGAAGGCAACAAATTACCAGTAGAGACCCACAGGGACCATTACAGTTTCCATTAAAACCAATACAATTCCCATAATAACCATTAACACCATTACAAATTCTATGAGGATTTCTGTTGTTTTTTCAGCAGGCAAAGCAGGAAGAGAGCAAAAACACGGCGCGAGAGTGAACCAGAGTCTCCCTTGTGCGTGAAAGTTGCGTTGCCTTGTTTGTTTGTTTGTTTGTTTGTTGTCTTCTCGGTAACAATCTGCCTTGAGGAGATGGCTCCGCTGAGTGCCGGTGTTCGGTCGCGCGCCGCTCTCTCAGCGTAACGCGCGCGCTCCACTCGAGCGGCGCACGGTTTCTCCATCCACGCGCTCGTTGAGGCGAGGCACGCGCCCCGGAACACGCGCGCTCGTGCGGCGAGCTACCTGTCACAAAGCCCAACGAGTGCCTCTACTAGAGGAGCGCGCGCGGGTCATCTTCAGTAGTGTCATGAAGGTTATAAAGACAAACAATAACATTTTTTTTACCTTATATTACCTAAGAATAAATATAGTTATGCAAGTTATTGTTTTACTTGTGCGTTTTCGGGCACCCTTTTACGCATTAGATTAGATTAGATTAGATTACATTAGATTAGAGTAGATTCAACTTTATTGTCATAGTGCAGAGTACAAGTACAACGCGAACGAACTGCAGTTAATAAAGTTAGTTGCTCGCCATTTTGTGCGCATGCGCAATGTGAAGCCAAATATGCAACCTGAAGGAAAATCAGGGAATGTAATATTAAACAAGAATATTACACTCTCTCAGAAATAAAGGTACCAAGCTGTACTTCTCTTTGTCGTCGATGTGGTCCATCAACGGTGCATGTTTATAACTTTACTGCGTAACTTTATACCTTTTAAAAATGTAAATTAATTCAAGGTGCATACTTGGACCGTAAGGACCATTGATGTACATTTTGAGCGTAAGTAAAGGTGCACCTTCCTAGGTTAAAGATACAAATTATGCCCCCCCCGCCTTCATGGTACCAATCCACCAATCCAGAGACAAAGGAAAGTTTAGTTTGGTACCTCTGTTTCTGCTGAGCAGGTTTCACTTATAATAAACACGAATCATTGTAGCACCTACAGGAGACTACAACCTGAAGACAAACAATGTACTTTCAAATGTGTGGTAACAGTTTCCACTTTGCACAACACACACCACAGCAGGGATAAATGTGTGTATAGGACATTCCTATGTGTCTAAAGCTGTTTGACTTGATGTGCACAGAGACTCCAGGATCCAGAACACGTCTCCTGGCATTTAAAGCATTTTTGTTTATCCAGAGGAAACACAGAAGGGGTCCAGTTATAGGGAAAGAGGTTAATGAGCAAGTTCAGTGTCTCAGAGACATAACTATAGTGAGGAGGACAGCCATGTCCAACCTCCACGACTGTCCATAACCTGGTCAGTCAATCAATTTATTCAAATCAATTTTAATTTAAATCAGTTTTAATCCGAGCACAAGTTTGAGCCATATTTTATTTAGCTATTTATTTATCTATCAAATATTAGGCTAATCAGTTTATTTATTTATTTGTTTGTTTGCTTGCTTGCTTGCTTATAAGGTAATGGGTAATGGTAATGTATATTGTGTTTCTTCTATCAGGATAACAATTGAAGGCAGATAAAATTAAATAAAAATAAAACAATAAATAGCTGTGAGCCACTAGACTCATTATTATTGCTTCCATGGCTTTAAAAAAAAAAAAAATATCAGAACAGCAACTCACTCTGGGAAGGCAATTATACTAATATACTAATATAATTGTAATAATAAGGGAAATTATTGTGAAATGGTAGAGTGAAATGGTAGACTCTCTCTCTCTCTCTCTCTCTCTCTCTCTCTCTCTCTCTCTCTCTCAGTTAAAATCTTTAAATTTGCCAAGTAATTCATGCAAGTTGGAAACTACACCAAGATGTTCCTTTTGCAACATATCCAACCAATATCCCCCCCCCCCCAATTTTGTGATCCAAATAGGCCCATCACCCCACCTCCTCTTCCTCCCTCCACCATCCATCCCCTCGAAATATTAAAATATTAAAGAATGAAATAAACATTTAGTTTAGTATGAATGAAAATCCACAGAAGCAACACAAGTATTTTAGAAACTTTTTTTTTTTTTATTATGAGACTAAAGTGTAAAAAATATGGATGTAAGGCATTTTCCTCATTTTTTTTTTCTTCGAATATTGTAAAGGCAGAGTTAAACAGGCAGTGTGGAGAGAAAATAGACCGCCGTGGTTTGGACAATAGCTGCATAACCTTTGATCACTGTGAACTCGGAGTCATATTACATGTAATTCCCGTTAAATAAGACACGTTGGTGCTGAAATCAAACTCTGGAGTGTCAAACTCCAGGAAAAAAAAAAAAAGAAAAAAAAAAAAAAAAAAAAAAAAAACAGAAGCAACAACAAGCCTAAAACCGTAAACAGATGCATTTAGACTACACGTCTGAAAAGGCAAAGAGGTAATAAGCAACATACGGTGTTTAGGCTATATGTTTATGTATAAGCCAAAAATATATACATATTACAATGAATGTGTACAAAAACAGCATCTATAAATCTCTTACATACATACAAAAATAGTTTAATATATTTAGAAAAAACGTGATTTTTATACAAATAGAACTTCATTATAATAAATTCCGCCGGGTTGGAAGCATAGAGTAACAGCAAAATCCCCGAGTTCACATGAACTCTTCCAGTGCTGAATGAACACCTGCAGTGCTGAATGAACTCTTCCAGTGCTAATGTGTGTCCAGCTGAAGGTGTTAAATCAACACGGGGGATTTTGTTGTGCAGGACAAGACAGCTCTGTGATTGGGTTTAGCATAGTTTAAGAACAAATAGAATCGCTTATGCAGAAAAATAGTACATCTTAAATGGATCTGTTGGGTCAATGCGCTTTGGGCTGTTGCGAACCCACCTGCGCATTTACTTTATTTCTTTTTTTTTTTTTTGCACTTGTCTGCTCTACAAGTCCTTTGGCTCTGGACGCTTTTGGCCGATGCGTGTCGCTTTGGCCTCTCATCTTGGGTTCAGTCTCTCTTTATATTTGTCAACTCGGGTCTATCCAACCGGACGGGAGCGCAAACGCAGTGCCTTGTGTGTTCTCGGAGGACGCACTCGGACCTCCAGAGTGAGTGCTGACAATCTCCAGGATGTTCCTATAAAGTAAAGAAGACGATGAAAATGTTAGTTCTGCATGCAGCACGTGCACATGTGCAGCAAGATAAGGAGAAAAAAAGAAAGAGAAAAAAAAAAAACAAACAGGGGAGGAAACTAACCTGATGTTCAGAACCAGCTGGTGAAATCAAGGAGCTCCTGCTCTTCGGGACTGAGCGGGTCGTAGGATCCTTCGTCAGAGGAATATGAGGAGACCGGCGAGCCGGCCATGGAGTTCATGTCGTTGGAGTAGCTGTGTGCGACGCTGGGAGACAGGACGCCCGACTGGAAGGCTGCGCTTACGGCGTCGTGCTCGTCGAGCAGCTGCTGCAGGGCGCGGATGTACTCGACCGCAGAGCGCAGCGTCTCCACCTTGCTCATCTTCTTGTTGGCCGCGCCGTTGGGCACGTGCTCGCGCAGCGTCGCGAAGCCGTTGTTGACCAGCTTGACCCGGTTGCGCTCGCGCTCATTGCGCCGCGCCACGGCGTGCGGCTGCTGCTGCGGCAGGCTGTAGCCGAAACCCGCGAAGCTCAGGCGCCGCTTGCAGCGCAGCAGCTCCGGCGAGGACGAGCGCTGCCTCTTCGCCTGCTTGGATGCAGACTTGCAGGTGCTGTCGCTCGGGCTCAGACTCTGAGATGCGGCGGTGGCGAAGAAGCACGCGGGCGCCACGAACTGAGCCTGCTCCACACTTAGGTCCATCTTGGTTGCGATGTCCATAACCGGAGAGATGCTTCACAACAACAATATATAAAGAGGCCTTTCTTTTCTTTTTTCTTTTTTTTTTTTGGAGTGTCTGGTGGCCGCGCGTCGCGCTCGTGGCGTTCGCGTGTGACTCGCTCTCACGATTCCTGTGTATGAACTTCGAGCTTTGCAAAGCTCTCCGACCTTCTTCTGAAGCACGAGAGAGAGGCAGCGCGCCTTTTCAATACACCGGCAGGCTTGCCCACGCTCTCCCCGCTCCTCTCACCCCATCCCCCCCACCCACCACCCCCCTCTGGCCACGCCCCTCTCGCGCTCGGGCGCCGGTGCGGTTGCAAGCGCGTACGCCGGGCGCGTGCCGCTCCTGCCGCTGAATAAACAACTCGCCGTGAAGTACGACTCGAGTTTTTCAGCCGTGGCAAACTTTTTCCACAATGGAAACGCCGTAACAGTAACCTGTGATTTAGATCCTTACGGGTGGATGAGACCAAACGAGGTTTAAAAGTTATCTTAAAACCTTTGTATGAGCGCAAATTAGACCGTCCCGGTTACAATAACAAGCTATTTTTAGAATTTTCTTTATTAAAAAATAAGCGTTTCCACAAACAATGCACTGCATTTTCAGTTACGCGTGCCATTTCTAGTCACTTTTATTTATAGAGCACGTGAAGACAAGCGCTGCTCAGGACATAACACCAAATACAAAGTAGAATGGAATAGATTAAACAAATTAAACAGTAAAAAAATAATAATAATAATAAAAATAAAAATAATAATAATCCACCCATCTCGTACCTAAGCATCATTTACAGGTTTTTTTTTGTTTTTGTTTTTTTACATGTACAGACCACATGCACGACATGCATTAATGAAAATAAACAATATATGTTTATTTGACGCCTTTACGCACAAGCTTTATATAGTTTGTGACCAATAGTAGAGAGTTACAGCGTCATTCATTTGGGTCGCTGTTTATACAGTTTGCAGTTTGTCCAAGTCAGAAAGTGGAACTTTGGGGGGAAAATCCACGGATCAGTCTGACATGTGGAAGGGATGAGGAGGAGGAGGAGAGGTGGGGTGCATCCAGTGCGCTTTTGTGAGTGATTGGTTACACACCATTTTGTTACAGTAGACGCAACACTGTCCATTTTCTTTCACAGAGAGGAACAATTGAACTTTTTTTGTTAAATTATTATTATTCAAAGGACTGAACGAGACCAAGCGACCCTCAGCAGCAGCAAGCTCTGAATAATTGCACGTACGTGTGTGTGTGTGTGTGTGTGTGTGTGTGTGTGTGTAGGGATGGGGATGGGGTGAGGGGGCAATAAATTGTGTAATTTTTCTTACTTGGCTATGGCATTCAAGATCAGGCCAGCATTCAAGCACCTAGCCCCCTCCAACTTTTCTTTTCTCTCTCCCTCTCTTTTTTCCCCCCTTCTCCTCCTTTTTAGCGCAGCAAGAGAGTTGAGAAAAGAAGCGTGGGTTCTATTCACTTTCTCCCCCTCAGCCTCCGCCTCTCTCCTGAGCCACGGTTCTCTGAAACCTATCTCCCATGCTCTGTCAGGACGCTCACAGGCTCCAATTAGCGCTTTGTGAAGGCTTTTCTTTCGTGCGCACGGCCGCCGGTGCCTCCCTCTTGTTTGGACGCTTCCACTCATAGCCGGCTGTAATAATTAATATGGCATCCGGGCGCACAGTGACAAACACCTCTGTATGGGTTTTTCTCCCCTCAACTCCAATCATGGTGGGTTTTTTTTTTAAACCTTTGGTTTGGATAATAAAATAAATTGGTTAATAATACCGAGTTAAAGTTTTTACGCATGATCCGTATTGACTCTCCTCTCAGAAGTTCTTGGTGTTAAAACTGTTTCAGGATTAAAACATGTTCCTTTTCGTGTTGAAGACTTGGAATAACAGTCAGAGCTAGCATTTAGGTATTAAATTTCGCAAGTTTGCTTGCTTAAAAAGTTATTCGACTCCGTATTACTGTAGCACACTGCATGATATCAGAGAATTATCTTTGTTTCTCCTTCCTTTTTGTTTTTCAAAATGAAAGAATAAAGCAGAGATTTTAGCATGTAGCTGGATACATAATTTAGCATATTAGATATGCGCAGTAAGTGTGCATGTAAACTTCTCTAGTGCCTACAATTCAAAACACTAAACACACTATATGGCCAAAAGTATGCGGACATCTGACCATCACACTCATATGTCCTTGTTGAACATCCCATTCCAGACTTTACTTTTATAATAATCTCCACTCTTCCGGGGAGATTTTGAAGCGTGGCTGTGGGGATTTGTGTTCATTCAGCCACAAGAGCATTAGTGAGATCAGGAACTGATATTGGGCGAGGAGGCCTGGGAGTTCCAGTTCATCCCAAAGGTGTTGAGGTCAGGGCTCTGTGCAGGACACTCGAGTTCTTAACACTCCAACCTTAACACACCATGTCTTCATGGAGCTCGCTTTGTGCACAGGGGCATCGTCATGCTGGAACAGGTTTGGGCCTCTTAGTTCCAGTGAAGGGAAATTGTAAAAGCTACTGTACAGCAGACAAAGACATCCTATACAGTTGTGTGCCTCCAACTTTGTGGCAACAGTTTGAGGAAGAATCACAAATGATTGTGATGATCGGGTGTCCACATACTTATGGCCTTGTAGTGTGTATAAATACACACACTCCAGTTTCTCTTCAAACAAGCCAAACATTAATAACGGGCCACTGAAAGGCGCTATCTGTCTTTAAAGATCAGGTTTTTGAAGCTACGTTAAACAGAAACCTACAACAACAAAAGCCCTTAATGATCGCGATTCAGAAATGGTCCAGCGTTGGTTCTTAAACGCGCACTCATCCACGTCCACCGAGCATTGGCGTGAACCTGGGCGTTAAACGATGTTACACAGACTTAACCCGATGTATTCGGGAGATAAGGCATAGACATGAGGTGCTGAACCTTTGACTGGTATCACTGATGTTAACAATACTGATGTTTGTCTCTGACTCTTTACACACAAACGCGCACGCACGCACGCACGCACGGAAAAGTACAGTGTGCGAGAGACAGAGAGAGAGAGAGAGAGAGATAGAGACCTCACCTATCTTTTGAAATGACGCCTTACTCCACAATTCCATACAAACATTCCCAATGTTCCTTGCACACTACCCTATTCCACTGCAGGATGGCACCGGTTCCCAACCCTGCTGCTTCATGGAAAACTTCCTGTCCTGCACATTTTTGTTTTCCCTGCTCTGACACACACATCTCAGCTCTGTTAATTAGGTAATGAGTTGAATCAGGTGTGTTACGAGCAGGAAAAACACTAATATGTTCAGGAACCTGTGCTGTGCACTATAAGATTTACTGCACACCATAGGCTACTTCACTGTACTGTTCATTTGAGGCGAAATTGTCCATCAGAGTGTGTTTTCGACATACTTTTCATTACTGATGAACCTCCAGTACACTAGATAGCTAAAGGAGATGCTGAGTAATTTCCCGAACAGGAGAGCATGTGCGTGTTCAGTGCACTCAGTGCGCATGCGCAGTGCATGTTCGCTCTTGGCCGCAGAAACTTCCCGAACCAGGTGGCCAAGAATGTGTCCGTTGATGTTGAACTCGTAATACGGCTTGGTCTGGTTGATTCTTGGATATTTTAGGGGAATTTTGAGTTGGAGTTCAACAGTCACTGCGTTTCAGTATGATTTGATCTGAGAAGATCATTGTGAATTAATATTCAGTGGTGGTAAAGTTACATTAACTCCACTCTCATCTCCTCTGATATAGTTTTATACGATTCCTACCAGAGAAATCATAACCTGATCATAACCTCTCCGTGCGTTTTTTTTTTTTTTTAAAGCAACCCATGTACTATAAGGCTATATAAGGAACAAAAAAAGTAACTGCACAATTATCAAAGCATTGAAGATCAACACTGGACGCTGAAGAAGTATAAAAGTATGTGAAGTTAGTTTTAGGAATAAAACAGGCTAGCACTGCCATCTAGTGGATAGTTTGTGTAACATCAGGGTGAACTCAGGTACATTTGGTAGTAAGGAGCTGATTTGATTGATCTAAGGTGCAAGATGAGTTTTCGGACTTCTGAAATACTAACTATTTTCTAATTTCCCTGCTGGAAAAAAATCAATAGAAACCATCACATAAATTCTAATGGTTTCCACTACAAATACCATTACAAACCAACAGCTAACCATTACAGCCATTACTGATCCTTAAGTGTATTCACTAGACATAACATACCACCTATGGAAGGCAACAAATTACCAGTAGAGACCCACAGGGACCATTACAGTTTCCATTAAAACCAATACGATTCCCATTATAACCATTAAATGACAAGTTCTATTAGGGTTTCTATTGTTTTTTTTTTTTTGTTGTTGTTTTTGTTTTTTTTCAGCAGAGTAAATGATTGATATATTAATACCAAACAAACACTGAGAAATAAAGGTTCATAATCAAAGTACAGACATTTGTATATTTTATGTAATTTATATCAGTTTCTCTAGGATTTTGTGATTGTGCGATCGCAGAAGTCAACGCAAAATCAAGGAAACTTGTAATTTTTCAAAATTACCACAGATTTTCCTCAGATTTGGGCCATTTGACGTCATCACAACTCACATTCAGCCAAAGCCCTCTTCGATTCATGTGTGTCGAACATGAGTACAGCTAAAAGGTCTCAAACATCACTGTGAAAGAGCGTGCCCAACTATTTCGTGCAATTGCAATTCCACCAATTCAAGTAGTTTTCCGCAAAAAAAACCAAAAAACCCCGCAAACTGCATCGCAAATTTAGAAGAAGAAAAAAAGCCAAAGCAAAATCAAGCATTTTTGGCAACAATCACAAAAAAACTGAAAGATCCTGTATGGGTTGTTGTATATAAATTAGTTCTGAGTTCAGTTTTTGAATTTTTTTTTTCCATTTTTCCTTTTTAATTCATCAAAGTCAGAGTTCTGGGCAGCATGGTAGTGCAGAGGATAGTGTTACCACCTCACAGCTCCAGGTTCGATCCTGATCTCAAGTTACTCTCTGTGCATAGTTTTGCACAGACAGTCCATGTGGGTTTCTTCGAGGTTCACTGGTTTCCTTCTACCTCACAAAATCATGCCAGTAGGTGGACTGGCTAAAATAAATTGCCCCTAGGTGTGAATGAGTGTAATAGACTGGCGTCATGTGTTCTCTATGCTTGCGCCCACTGTTCCTGGGAGCTTCTTCTCACAGGCCATTCTGTCCTCAACCAGGACAACATCTAGGACTAGATTTTGGATTTGTTATTTGTTTGCACAACCCCCACACCCCCTACATTCCTGTTAATATACCCGTATGACCACGCATTCATAAATATTTAAGATAAATGTTCGTATTTCGCCACAACTACCTCAGCCCGATGTGGCATAGCATACAACTGCACATATCTGCACTTTATTCCAAATATAGTCCATACTGTTACTGCCATCTATCTTTTATATTATTTGTATCATATCTTTATACAAGAAAATTTCTGGTTTATGTAAATTATATTTATATGTCACAGACTGTCATAAAAAGCATTTCACTGCATGTCCTACTGTGTACGGTTGTGTGTTTGTGACCAATAAAGTCTCCTTCAGCAGAGCATGTTCTACTTGTGTTACTTGTTAACGTAACATACTTGTAACAAAAAGTAAAAAATAAATACGTGTAGAAATGAATAAATATGGAAATAAATACATGCGGGAATAAATAAATATAAAAATAAATAAACGCATAAATAAATCAATATAAAATTAAATGGGGAAAAAATAAATAAAAGAATAAATAAATAAATAAAAGTTAAAGAATAAAAATAAATTTAAAAATAAAAACAAAAAATAAAAGAAGGAAAAAGTAATACAAAATAAATTTGGGGTTAAATTTTATTAAATATATATATATATATATATATATATATATATAATTTTTGTTTTTAATTCATTCATTTATTTTTAATTTCTCCAGGTTTGGTCCTCCATAAAAAAACAACCTCAAAGAATTTTTGTAAAGAAAAGTGTAGGCATCTCATAGGTATCATTTATGCTGTTTGTCGCCACCTAGTGGTCATTAAACCTAATGACAATTTAAAGAACGCTGAAACTTGCTCCCTGGAACTGCCCAAGAAACAGAAATAAAGAAACATAACAAGAACAGAATCAGGAACGAAATGATTTAATTCACGCTAATAGTCACAGTAGCTATCCTAGTTCACCCCTAAAACACTATAAGCGCAAACGTAATGCGCGTCACGTGACAATAGTGCTGCCGGACCGGGGTGGGGAGCGTGGGGTCACGTGACTCTCTTTAAAAACGCTTGAACTTGGGTAAAGTTGCAGAACGTTGCTGAGCAAAATCCCTTAAAACAGACCGAGTGGAGACTGAGCAAGAAGATGGACGTGGAGTTCAGTAAGGTAAATGGAGACAATGGCAAACAGGTAATTTAAAAAATATGTATATGTATATATTTATTTTAATATATAATATAAAAAATAAAATATATTAATATTAATTAATATTAATACTAATTAATATTGATATTTTTATATTGTTATATTATATATTAAAACCTGTAACTGAGTACAGGGATGAGATGAGTCTATTATACTGAGACATTTCAAATATAAATGTTAGTCTGGTTGTTTTTTGGACTTTGTGTGTGTGTGTGTGTGTGTGTGTGTGTGTGTGTGTGTGTGTGTGTGTGTGTGTGTGTGTGTGTGTGTGTGTGTGTGTGTGTGGCTTTTGTAAACTGAGTTACTGAGCTGAGTCAGCAGAATTCTGCACAAGAGCTCCTACTGAAAGACTTTAAAACAATGATGCAGTTGAACTTTTATTTTTCTTTTAATGTCTATTTAACATTTTATTTTATCATATATATTTACTGCCTGTTGACTATCTATCTATCTATCTATCTATCTATCTATCTATCTATCTATCTATCTATCTATCTATCTATCTATCTATCTATCTACAGTGGGTATAGAAAAGAATCACCCCCCTTTAAAATCATTACATTTTGTTGCTTTTCAGACTGAAATGAAGACAGACCCAGTTTTTGTTTTATTCAGCTGTATTTACTCAGTGCAACTTATAACATCCAAGGGAAAGATATAACACCAACATGTCAGGAAATAATAAATAAATTAAAAACCAGAATCACTGAGTTGGAAAAAGGATCACCCCCTTGCTTTAATTTGCCTTAATTTTGTAATTACAGCCTTTAGTCTGTTGGGATATGTCTCTAGTAACTTTGCACATCTAGACTTTGCAATATTTGCCCACTCTTCTTTGCAGAACTGCTCAAGTCCAGTTAAATTTGATGGTGACCGTTTGTGGACTGCAGTCTTCAAGTCATTCCACAGATTTTCAATGGGGTTTAAGTCTGGGCTCTGACTAGGCCATGCAAGGACATTCACCTTTTTCTCCTTCAACCACTGTGTGGTCAGTTTTGCTGTGTGCTTTGGGTCATTGTCATGTTGGAAGGTAAACCTTCTTCCCATTGACAACTTTCTGGCAGAGGGCAGCAGATTTTCCTCAAGAATTTGACGGTATTTTGCCCCATCCATTTTCCTTATATCCTGACAAGTGGTCCAGTCCCTGCTGCAGAGAAACACCCCCATAACAGGACATTACCACCTCCATGCTTTACTGTAGGAATGGTGTTATTTGGATGGTGAGTATTGGATTTCCGCCAGACATATCGTTTGGTGTTGAGGCCAAATAATTCAATTTTAGTCTCATCTCATCATAACACCTTTTTCCATGTGGCCTCAGAATCTTCAAGGTGCATTTTGGCAAAGCTCAGTCGTGGGTGGCTTTTTTCTTGCAACCCTCCCATACAAGCCTTATTTGTGGAGAATTTGTGATATTGTTGTCACATGCACACAATGACCACTCTTTGTCATAAATTCCTGCAATTGCTTCAGAGTTGCTGTAGGCCTCTTGGTAGCCTCTCTGACCAGTTTCCTCCTGGCTCTTTCATCCAGTTTGGAGCGACGTCCTGATCCAGGGAGGGTCTGTGTTGTACCAAATACCTTCCACTTCTTAATAATAGACTTCACTGTGCTTCTAGGCATTGATAAAGCCTTTGAAATTTTTTTGTATCCATCTCCTGACTTGTGCCTGTCCACAACTTTATCCTGGAGATCTTTTTGACAGTGCCTTGCCACCCATAGTTTATTGTTTGCTTCAGTTGCACTACAAAATGCTCAAAGAAAGCTCTTTTCATGCTGAGCTAATCAAAATGACCACAGCTGATCACAGTTGAAAGTCAAATGGCTTTGTGTGCCATTGAGAAGGTGATTAGCTACACCTTATTGAGTTTACAGGTCATTTTTAGGAGGGGGGTGATCCTTTTTCCAACTCAGTGATTCTGTTTTTTTATTTTTGTATTTTTTTCTGACATGTTGGTGTTATATCTTTCCCTTAGATGTTATAAGTTGCGCTGTGTAAATACAGCTGGATAAAACAAAAACTGTGTCCGTCTTCATTTCAGGCTGAAAAGCAACAAAATGTAATGATTTTAAAGGGGGGTGATTCTTTTCTATACCCACTCTATCTATCTATCTATCTATCTATCTATCTGTAAATAGGGGGATGGGTGTCTTGCATGTGGATATGAAATGTGTGTTTTCTTGCAGCTTGGTATCATGAAAGACACCTTCTATGCTTCTGCATACACAGTCTGTGCTGTGAAATTCGTACATAATGTATATCAGGGTTTTCTCTCTCCTTTTACTTGCATACTTCACATAACTCTGTTAACACCAGTAACCCTGGTGATCTGGTGGCCAGGCTGTCTCTGAATTTCCACAGGGTTCCATGTACCTGGAGGAGCAGACTAACAAGTCAGGCGTGGTGTCGTATATTTTCTCTCTGAAAGAGAGGGTAGGAGCGCTGGTCCAAGCCCTCAGGCTGTTTGAGGTGAGTGTCTGATGTTCTCCCATACGTACAACAGGAAATGACACGGACTCTTACATGCACATATGGAATTACTGATCATTAGTCAAAACACTGGAAAAGCAAGATATTATGGTAATTTGCATATGTTAATGAAGAATTATTTCTCATTATATGGTATTACAAGAAAATCTTCAGCCAAAAATGAAAGTTAGGGTTAAATTTTAAACGGGAGAAAAGTTGCCATTTTTAGCGATCAGGTCTGACATAAGATACAAATAATTAATCCCTAGTTGCATCAGAGTCACAAGCTACACCTCAGATATTTTCCAATATTTCCAGTATTTTGCTTCAACACCTATTGTCCTTTCTTTTTGGACACACCATCCTCATTTTTTCTTTCTAACCTCTCAGATCTAGGGCTTGTTACAACCCGTAGGGTGAAAGGGATGAGCAGGATGCAATTGCAGGGGAAAGTGTTCAGTTTATTAGGTACAAAAAAAAACAAAATAAAGGACTTCGTTCAACTTAATAATAAACATAAATGTACTTAAACTCATTAACGATGGACTAATACTCGAAAGGAGATCTGGAAATCACGGAACAAATCGCAAGGTTAAACTTTAATACACTGGAATCTACTTTCCTAACGCTCGGGGGGTGATCTGGAAATCACGGTACAAAGTGCACCATAATAATACTCCGCCCTGAAGCGGAGACGGAGTGGCGTATTTAAACACATACTAATTCACAGACACCATTAAAGACACCTGGACATGATAATTATATTAGAACGAGAACCAGTGAGGAAACGGGGCAGAGACATGACGCAACATAATAACAAAGCCACATGGAAAAAGTAAACAAAACATGAGTCCACGAACGAACCCGCGCTGGAATGCGGAAGCCCGCCACTCGTCACACTTTGCAGCGTAACGAGGGCTGGAGAAGACGAAACGTAACAGGGCTGAATTAAATGTGAATAATCCCAAGAGCTCATTAACATGTCTAGATAAGGAATTAGAGATGACTAATTTCGTAAACAAAGTAACAAAATTATACATTATAGCAGCTATAAACAGTCTTTCCATCACCAACCTTTCTTGTTTCCCTCTCTTTTGAAGTTAATAAGACAAAAACCGTGGTACACGACCCTGTGAATGAGCTGTTACTATAGAAACGATAACATATTAACTACTGTCAGAGCTGCTGTTATATAAAAATGAATCAGCTCCTTCTTCTGACCAGTCAGCATTCAGAATTCAAAAGCGCTGTGGTTTTAAGACAACATTACATAACAGTGGACAAAAACGTATGTATCTTTGAGTGACTATGAAAGACAAGACAGAGGTAAACATCAGGGAAAAGTCCGAATTGACCCTAAGTATATAGAAACGTGCGGTTTGTTAACACACACACACACACACTCGTATCAAAGTGCACATATTGTCTGAGATCTCTTTGTACTTGACTACGTGCAAAATTCAGTTAGAAATCAAAGCAAAGGTTAAATCAAAGGTTTTCGATCGATGTGTCTGTTTTATTTATTTGATCTGACTAAAACAGATGTGCTTTCTTGAAATACTGAGAGTCGTACAGAGGTAGCAGTTACTCACACTTTGAACAAAAACAAACAAACAAAACCCAGACATCTCTGGTGAAGAGGTAGTAAACCTATGAGATTTCACAGTACAGGATCCACCTCCTACTCCACCCCCAAAACTCAGACATGACTGTCCACTGACACTGCTCCAACTCCAACATCCACCCCCACCTCCACATGCTGCACCATGTGACTGCTTTTCCCATAAAAAGATAGAAAGGTTCACCCCTAAAGGTCAGGGTTACATCAGCTTAAACTCACTCTGAATGTGGTGCGAGAGGACATTTCTGCACAACAGGTTTCAAACAACAAAAAGACAAACCATGCGATTATCTCACCAAAGGTGTTGAATATTATGGAGTGCAGAAATTAGTGTCCTCTTAGTGCAAAATGAAGAAGGTGAAGAATTTTAATTGATCACCCAAAGACAGTTCACAGATAGTTAGTGTTAGGATAGAGGATATCAGGTAACAAGAATGGGCCAGTAGTGTGTGTTTGGATATTAAAGCAAAGACTCTATAAGTAGAAAGGACAATTTTGTTCACTGATTTTTCAGTTTATTGGATACATTTTTGGATCTATAGTATTCCTTTATCTTAAAACTGTAGAAATAAAAATAGCAAAGCTTAAAATTTATTATTATTATTTATTTTTTGCTTTTGTCCACTCGTATCCACCACATTACCTGAATCTTAGTAACTTTAAAAAAAATAAATAAATTAAAAAAAGGTATAAGCTCCACCCCCGTCATCATCACAATCATGTCATATATCCCTGAAAAGCAAATTTCCTGATATATATATATATATATATATATATTATATATATTTGTGCCATTATAATATACGTTAGTTTGCTTTATAAACATTATAAACCGCACTAACAAGTGTGAAAAAAGCTTCAATCGCATTGTATGTTTAAAACCGTTTTCCTCAAAATCATATTTTCTTGTATTCAGAAAAAAAAAATGAAATTCATGAAATTTTTATGGTTTTTTTTATCCTTAATTAGACAGATATTACAGAGGAATTTCCCAAAATATTGACTATTGTTGGATTTAGGATAAATTTTATACTGAAAACTGGCATAAATTTTGATTGATTGATTTATTTTTTTTAGCAGTGCGTGCTATTTTCTTAATTAAATAATAAATAAATGATATTTCAACAAACTTTTTGTAAATGTTTGCCTCTTGGGAGTGAAGTAAATATTTAAATTCTAACAACATCAAAAGACTAGATCTAAAAAAGACTAAAAAAGACTAGAGTTGTATGCATATTTAAAAGAAATGAGGATTTTCCGATACAGAAACAAGTTTTTGTTCATTATTTGTAAATAAATAAACAGTAAAGAGGACATTTTTCTTTTTTTTTCACCCATAAACAATGCGAAGGGCACAAACTTTTGCAATCAAACGTAGCATCAGTTCATCAGTCCAGATGTAGAATGATAAAAAATAAAAATAAAAATAAATAAGCAGTATAACAATTATAAAGTTTGATATTTGAAAATATCCACAAATACCACCTTCTGTGTTCTTTTCCTTTGCAGAATTTCTGTACATACACAGTTCAGTAGGATGCAATATAATGCGATAATAATCGTGCAAAGTCACTTTTTTATTTTAAAAACAGAATCTTATACCTGTATATACAGTGGGTATAGAAAAGAATCACCCCCCTTTACAATAATCACATTTTGTTGCTTTTCAGCCTGAAATGCAGAAACATGTCAGAAAAAAAATGCAAAAATTAAAAAACGGAATCACTGAGCTGGAAGAAGGATCACCTCCCTCCTAAAACGACTTGTAAACTCAATAAGGTGTAGCTAATCACCTTCTCAATGGCACACAAAGCCATCTGACTTTCAACTGTGATCAGCTGTGGTCATTTTGATTAGCTCAGCATGAAAAGAGCTTTCCTGGAGCATTTTGTAGTGCAACTGAAGCAAACAATCCACTATGGGTGGCAAGGCACTGTCAAAAGATCTCCGGGATAAAGTTGTGACACAAATCAGGAGATGGATACAAAAATATTTAAAAGGCTTTATCAATGCCTAGAAGCACAGTGAAGTCTATTATTAAGAAGTGGAAGGTATTTGGTACAACACAGACCCTCCTTGGATCAGGACCTCGCTCCAGACTGGATGAAAGAGCCAGGAGGAAACTGGTCAGAGAGGCTACCAAGAGGCCTACAGCAACTCTGAAGCAGTTACAGGAATTTATGACAAAGAGTGGTCACTGTGTGCATGTGACAACAATATCACAAATTCTCCACAAATGTGGCTTGTATGGGAGGGTTGCAAGAAAAAAGCCACCCATGACTGAGCTTTGCCAAAACACACCTTGAAGATTCTGAGGCCACATGGAAAAAGGTGTTATGGTCAGATGAGACTAAAATTGAATTATTTGGCCTCAACACCAAACAATATTTCTTGTGGAAATCCAATACTCACCATCCAAATAGCACCATTCCTACAGTAAAGCATGGAGGTTGTAATATCCTGTTATGGGGGTGTTTCTCTGCAGCAGGGACTTGTCAGGATAGAAGGAAAATGGATGATGCAAAATACTGTCAAATTCTTGAGGAAAATCTGCTGCCCTCTGCCAGAAAGTTGGGAAGACGGTTTACCTTCCAACATGACAATGACCCAAATCACACAGCAAAACTGACCACACAGTGGTTGAAGGAGAAAAAGGTGAATGTCCTTGCATGGCCTAGTCAGAGCCCAGACTTAAACCCCATTGAAAATCTGTGGAATGACTTGAAGACTGCAGTCCACAAACGGTCACCATCAAATTTAACTGAACTTGAGCAGTTCTGCAAAGAAGAGTGGGCAAATATTGCAAAGTCTAGATGTGCAAAGTTAGTAGAGACATATCCCAACAGACTAAAGGCTGTAATTAAAGCAAAAGGTGATTCAACAAAATACTGACACAAGGGGGTGATCCTTTTTCCAACTCAGTGATTCTGTTTTTTATTTTTTTTTTTTATTTCTGACATGTTGGTGTTATATCTTTCACTTGGATGTTATAAGTTGCACTGAGTAAATACAGCTGGATAAAACAAAAACTGTGTCCGTCTTCATTTCAGGCTGAAAAGCAACAAAATGTGATTATTTTAAAGGGGGTGATTCTTTTCTATACCCACTGTAGCATGAGCGTCCAATCTGTATTGTGGTGTAGCTGTTGTTGCTGTCTTGTGAAGGAGTGCAGCATCCATATGGATCCAACTGCTTCCAGATGAGGAAAGAAATAATTAGGAGCCCGTGGTGCGTTCCGGCCCGCCTCCTGTATGGACCTATCAGACAGCAGTGCCGCCTGCCCTTTCATAGATAGTAAAATATAAATTAAAAACACAAGTCTGCTTTAAAAACATTTTGATGTGCCTATGGTAGAATGCAGCACATGTCCTTCCCCAAAAAAAGAAACAATAGATTATTTCACATACTGTATATTTATAAGATTCAGATTATTCCTGTTAGTTTCGGAATGTACAAAAGTACCCACACACACACACACACCCACACACACACACCCACACACACACCCACACACACAAAAAAAAAAACCCTAAAATGCCAAATAACACAGTACCCTGTGTGTGTCAGTAATATTAATAATAATAATATCATGCAAACCTCTGGAATCCTAATCAAATCATGAAGTTGTTCTGGTGCTTAAAGCAAAACGTGGCTCGAGTTACAGTATACACACCCCATATATCTGTTCTCGTATCTAAGAACAGATACAAAACAGCACAGCACCCTCTAGTGTCCAAACTCCCCCAACATACTGTGAGTTATTAAGCAATCCTAAAGATCAAAACCACAGGCTGAGGAAAAAAACCAGCATGGGTCTGAAATCTATGCAAAAAAAATAAAATAATAATAAATCACATAATCATGTAATAACTTACATTTCTGACATTATAAAGTCATATGTATGCTTTATAAAGTGTTATGTATGTCATTGTATCTTCGTTTTTGTTATAACTGCCTGCCATAATTATGGATAAACACTAATATAATAATATCAGGACATACTGTATAATGTATTATACTAATAGCTGCTCATAAAAACATTGTAGACACTACTATTGTATTATGCATGTACTACATTCAGTATGCAAACCTTACATATCGATGTAATAACACTTCCTAAGAATTCATAACATGTTATTTAGCATGAACAAAAATTCATAATGCCTCATAACCCTAATATTTAGTTATAGTTACAGATATAACACTTTATAAAGCATGAGTATGCGCCTGGATAATGTCAGGTTACATGACGCATTATAGTGCATTGCTGTAATGCAGCATAGCACATGCTCTGATACTGTATGCTCATACTAAACATAATATAACTCTATACTAACACTTCCTAAGAATGCAGTATTCATAATGCATTATAAATGCATCTATAACATGTTATGTAGCATACAGAATACTTTATAATGCAGCATAGTGCATGCTCTGGTAAAGTATCTCTATTATTATGCACTCCGACCTTATGAAGGCATGCGCATGCATTATAAAGTGTTATGCATGTACTTATAACGGCTTTTTGTATGCCAAATCACATAGTTATGTAATAAACTTTCCTAAGAATCCAGTATTCATAATGCATTTATAACATGTGGTACACAGCATAAAAAAATAATAATAATAATTTAACTAATAAGTTCACAAAAGTTAACATACAGTAATTGTGTACAAAATGTTGTAAAATTACTGTTATAGATTAAGGCAGAGCCCTTTATAAAGCATGAGTGTATGGCTGTATAATGTCAGGTTACTTTATAATACGCATGATAATATCTGCTCATAAAAACTAATATTCTAATGCACTATAACACATGCTCTGGTATAGTACCTGTAGTATTATGTAACCTGATGCTATGATGTCATACCTATGTTTTATGAATGGTTATAAAGAAGGATATGATATCATGAAGTCATATGCATGCCTTATGAACACTTATACAGATTTACGTCTGGCGTTCCAAGGTGTTTACATTACATAACAACTTATAATGCATTATAAATACGTGATTCATGCAAACTGTTATACAACATAAAACAAAAGTATAATTTTCAAGTGATGAGGGGGTTGAGCCTCCTAATTTTGACTATAAACTCCCTAAAGAAAGAAAAAAACACACCAAGAGACAAAAAATAAGGCAACAAACACGGATTTACTTTAATAATGAGCTCTAAAATATGTTTCTGACAGCAATGTCAAAAAAATCACATGTATGTATTTAGCATTTTTAAAACATAAATTCACATTGTAGCTAGCTTAAAATGTAAATCTAAATGAATATAGCTGCATGTAATATTATGCATATTATATATCTAGTAATCTGTATGAATAATAATAAAAACAAATGTGTTAATCATGAAATCATATAACTATCTACAGTTCAATCAGAATGCAATATTTATACAATACAGCAAGTCTGTTTAATTAATTATACGATTCTACATTCAGTGTATTCTAATGTAATCGACAGGAAAAGGGAATCAACCTGATGCACATCGAGTCACGGCCGTCGCGCATGAACAAGGAAGAGTACGAGTTCTTCATCAGCGTGGACAAGGCATACCCGGCCCTGGACGAGGTCATCAGCAGCCTGCGCAACCAAATCAGCGGTCAAGTGCACGAGCTGTCGCGTAACAAGCAGAAAGACACATGTGCGGGAGTGAGATCGCCTTTTACACGCATCTTGGCATATTAGCATACATTGCAGTGAAATACTGTATGTGGGGGCACAAACTTATGCACATACACACATGCATAGACACAACCGTATTTCCACGTCAGTTTATATTAGACGTATTTATTCGATGTGGAATAACAGAGTGTTTAATATGATTTGGCCTGTGAACATCTCTATAACATTAGGCCAAGATCTATCACTATACATCAAAACGCAAAATGTAAACGCACCCATGTCATAAAATATCATAAAATCACGAACATGATGTAGCTGATGTAGCTAACCACCTAGCTAGCTGTTTCTAAGATTGTTTTTTCCACATTTGTCACAGTTTTTAGAATCTCTATTATCTTTAGTCTCTATTTATATCATTATTTTCTCAGCAATTTAGTTATTTAACAGTGCGCTTTTTTATATATATTTTAAAAATATATGATAGCAAGTGCAATTGTCACTAGCATTAGCTGAGTTAGCTTGCTAGCTTAGCATTCTAGCTTAGCTTATACGGTAGTAGTTTGCCTGTAGCCTAAGCGTATTTTATATTATCACAAATGTACTGAATATATAATATGTATATAAATTTACTGATGTACTGAGAATAAGTCTTTAGTGAGAAAGAAAAAGAATGAAGAAAGAAAGAAAGAAACAAAAAACAAACAAAAAAAGAAGTGAGTAAAGAAAGAAAGAACGAAAGAAAGAAAGATGTGAGAAAGGAAGAGAGAGACGAACAAACAAAAAGAAGTGAAAAAAGAATGAAAGAAAGGTGCAAGAAAGAAAGATGTGAGAAAAAAGAAAGAAAGAAACAAAGAAAGAAGTGAATGAAGAAAGAAAGAAAGAATAAAACAAACAAAGAAGTGAACAAAAGAAACAAACAACAAATAAACAAGTGAGCGAAAAAAAGAAAGAAAGAAACAAAGAAACAAACAAACAAACAAACAAACAAAAAAAAGAAAGTGAGCAAAAGAAAATAAATAAATAAATAAAATAAATATTGTAATTGTTGCCAGATTGCTGTGGTATAAAAGGAATAAAACAGTTGAGGTTGTGCTGTTAAAGGAAAAGGATCAACATCAGGGTGGTAACAGTAACTTGGTCTCATCACCCCACCTCATCACTGATTATTTTCCTATAACAGCACAACCCCAAGTTATCTATAGGCAGCATAATGACATTACAGGACCGGCTCTCTAGTTGTGTAGCTGGCTTTAGCTGAAACACCAACAATGTGTCAAAGAGGATTTAAATCCACATGCGCTGAATGTGAGTGACTGTGGTTTGAGGGTTACAGGTTGGAGTTAGAGAGGTTGTGGTTGGAGTTAGAGAGGTTGTGGTTGGAGTTAGAGAGGTTGTGGTTGGAGTTAGAGAGGCCACTGCACACAAACCCAGAAACCCAAAATACAACAACATACAGGAACTGTGCGCACTACACATGAACAAGACGACTGAGCAAGCAGATAAACCTGCAGCAGGAGCTGATGTGTCTCACTCTCTGGTGCTACAGGGCGAAAGAACAACAACTAATCACTGTACTCTTGCGGTCTCTACAGTGCCGTGGTTTCCCACAAACCTCCAGGACCTCGACCGATTCGCCAACCAGATTCTCAGCTACGGGTCTGAGCTGGATGCTGATCACCCTGTAAGGCACAGTGTGTGTGTGTGTGTGTGTGTGTGTGTGTGTGTGTGTGTGTGTGTGTGTGTGTGTGTGTGTGTGTGTGTGTGTGTGTCCACTGTCACCCTGAGGACAGTTTACTGTTACCCAGTATAAAAAATACTGAAAGGAAATCTCTAAAACTCTGAGTAACCAAACGGAATATTTGAAGTGTTCCTTAAAGGTGATTGCAAAAGTTTTCACCCCCTCTGTTTTTATAGCTGAGTAAATTTTTTAATTTATCCCAAAAAAAGAGAAATTCTGTCATTCCAGATTTTTTCAAAATATTAATAAATAAATGAATAAATAAATAAACATAAGGCAAAAGATCCAGAATTTAAAAGCTGAAATGTTTACAGTAAAATTAACTATTAATATCATAATTTAGATTTCCTTAATTTTCCTTTTAATTCTTTTTGCAAGCTTTTTCATTGAGCTACACATTAGTGCTTTTATTTATTAAGATAAATTTGAAAAAATGTATTAACCATAAACTTTAGAAACAATACATGCTAAATAATAAATAACAACATAATTACATTTTTATTTCATTTGTATAAATGCCATTTTTAAATAGAGACCCAAATAATTGTACAGTACATAAGCCTTAATGTGAGAATCAATGATTTTTTTTTACTGAGTTAATCTTTAATTGTATTATTATTATTATTATTATTATTATTATTATTATTATTATTATTATTTAATTATTACATTTATTTATCTATTTAATTCTTTATTCATGGGTTGTGAAGTTTAATTTAGGGGGAAAAGACTAAAGGTATAAATAAAAGTCTGTGTGCTTGTGTGCTGTCTTTACTTTTTGTTTTAATGTGTGTGCGTGTGTGTGTGTGTGTGTGTGTGTGTGTGTGTGTGTGTGTGTGTGTGTGGTGGGGGGTGTTTCTGAAGGATGCGTAGTTCACACGTGTGTCACTCCGTCCTTCGTTCTCTATTCTAATGGAAACGACATCAAATTGATGTCATCACTTTAATTGAGCCCCTATAATTATAAATAATTGCACCCTTTCCAGTCGCCATTAAACCCAAATGCATTCATCATGAGCAGCAAACACTCTACAAAGGCTTCATTTGAATACCGCTCCCAAGCAGAGCCCAGCACCAATCATTAATATATATATATATGGGCCAGGCGTAGATGCTGATCTTGGGTTGGACTTGGTGTCGTACCGGAGGTTCTGACGTTGTTGTTTTGTGTCATTCGCAGGGATTTAAGGACGAGGTCTACAGAGCCAGACGAAAGGAATTCGCTGACATCGCCTACAACTACAGACAGTAATTACTGATCACGAGAAAAACTTCTCTCTAGTCTCTAAAAGCTTTTCTCTTTCTCTTGTCCTCTCTCCCTCCTACACGGGCGCAGGGCCACCAAGATCCACCCCAGCTCCAGTTCTTTCCCCTGAGTGTGTTTTTGTGTGCCTTTTATGGAAAATTACCCCTGACCAACAAAAGGGGGGAAATTACAGGGTGCCGGTGCGCACGCCGCTTTGTCCTCATAATAGAGCTGCATTATTCACATGAGCACTACAAAGGCCAGGAGTGCTCAATGAAACGCCCACTATGGAAACATGCATTTACATAGCAGTGTGGAAACACACACACACACACACACACACACACACACACACACACACACACACACACACACCGTGCTGACCATGAGCCCACTAATTCCTTTCAAAACCTACAAAATGTCACATCGTTCTAGTTTTTTCTCAGCATGTATATAGCCTCCTATAGCAGTTCTGCCTGAAACCCTCTCTTATAGGAAATATTCTGTTCTGCAGATCTACAAAGAACCTTTAAAGGTTCCCTCAGTGGAACCATAAGGATTCTAGGGAAAGCCTCTGTTACAGGGATCTTACGTTTTTATGTCTTAACTCTGGGAAATTCCTAATTAAGAAACCTTCTCTTGTAGGGTTCTGTTTAGATCCGTGAGCAGTTCTAACAGACGGAACAACACCAACAACATTTCTTATGGTTCTAGATTTGACCTACAGTTCTAACTGACAACCTGTTGTTGATTTTTAAATAGAACCATTAATGGTTCCACTAATGAGTCCTTACGGGTTCTATGTTTTACCTATTTTTATGAGTGTACCCACCAGAGGGAACATTTTTAATGGTTCTAGATTTTACCTTCATTTTTAAGAGTGTAGCTTCCTACAGGAGTTCTACTTCAAACCCTGTCTTGTAGGCAGAACGCTGTTATACGGTACTACAAAGGGTTCCATCAGTTAACCCTTAACGGTTTATTTCTCCTAAAGGGATTTTCTTGGAACCTTCTCTGTTAGGGAAACCTTCTGTTGTAGGGTTCTATAGAGAACCTTTAAGGGTTCCTGTAGGGTTTTATATCTTTACCCTCTTTCTAAGAGTGTAGTTTTCTTAAAAAGGTTCTATGTTAGCCCTTTTTGATAAGGAAATACTCTGTTGTAGGGTTCTACATAGAGTTATACCTTAAGGGTTCTAGGGAAACCCTCTTTTATACGGTTATCAAAAGTAAGCTCTTTACAAAAAACATGTATCTTCCTACAGGAGTTCTACATGGAACTTTCAATAATAGGCAAAACTCTGCTTTACTGTCCTACCAAGGGTTCCATCAGTTAACCCTTAAGGGTTCTAGATTACTTACTAGATTTGTACATTTCTACAGAGGATTTACTTAGGGTCCCCTCTGATAGGGAGCTCTTCGGTTGTAGGGTTCTATACAGAACTTTTAAAGCTTCCTTTAGGGTTGTATATTTTAGAGTTCCACCAGAGGTACAACTTGAAAAAACACTTTTTATTGTTCTAGATTTGATCTTTTTTCCTGATGGTGTAGCTTCCTGTGTAAGTTCTAATTGAAACTCTCTCTGAAAGGTTTTTAATAGAACCTTTAATGGTCCTTTTAGAGTCCTTTATGGTTCTATATTGTACCTTTTTTTCACCAAGTGTAGCATCTAAATGTTTTCTACTTAAATGAAAGCCTATGTTATTGGGTTCTTCAAAGTGCCTATAAGCTATCCATCCGAGGGACAAGGAGAAAAATACTTTTGAAACGTAAGCTTTTTGCAAACGTGCACGTGAGCTTCCTCTAAGCTTTTTCATCCTACATTAAAAGTATATTATTGTTATTATTATTATTGGAGAATTAAGCAAAATGATTAAACTAATTTTATGTTATAAGTGTGAAGTGTAAAGAAAATGTGGGACTATTTACAGTTCCTTGGGTTTAATAGGTGAGTTTATTGTTCATGCGATCTCACCTTCATTTTTTCCCCCGGCTCTGTCCGCAGTGGTCAGCCGATCCCACATGTGGAGTACACGGAGGAGGAGAAGGCCACATGGGGAACCGTGTTCAAGGAGCTGAAGAGCTTGTATCCCACTCACGCATGTCGCGAGCACAACCGTGTCTTCCCTCTGCTAGAGGAGTACTGCGGCTACCGCGAGGACAACATCCCTCAGCTCGAGGAGGTCTCCAGCTTCCTGCAGTGTAAGGCTCTGCACCAGTATATTCCCATTCAGGCCTCCCTGGCGATGAGATAAAGTGTCTGTAGAAACATGAGAGCAAATTTAAGCTTGAATGAAATTGCACAGACTTTTATATCACCAAGAATGAAACCGGTTATTAGACTGTCACATGACATCAAATTAATCTCAACTAGGAGGATGTTAAGGGAAATTAATCAACGACAGGGCGTTTGAATCCTTTTACACCACAGCAATTTGTCAACGAATGCATCAAACTTTTTATCCATTTATAGTTCCATTTAATGTTCACAGAATCAGTTAGTTCCTGTTATCATTTGCGTTATAGCAGCTCGAAACAGTTCCCTTTCTCAAAATATTGATATTATGATAATGACGATGTTGCATTTTTCCCAGCATGCACCGGTTTCCGTCTGCGCCCAGTGGCAGGGCTGCTGTCGTCTCGGGACTTCCTCGCTGGTTTAGCCTTCCGTGTCTTTCATTCCACCCAGTACATCCGGCACGGATCCAAGCCCATGTACACACCTGAACCGTGAGTAGAGCTCACACACACACACACACACACACACACACACACACACACACACACACACACACACACACACACACACACACACACTTGCACCCATAACCACTAAGCCATCACTGTACCATATAAGCTGGAAATTGACTAAATTCAGAGGTAAATTGATTCAGCTATATACAAAAAGGTAATAAATAACTATTCTTGATTTCAGAGACATTTGCCATGAGTTGTTGGGACATGTTCCTCTGTTTGCGGACCCTAGTTTTGCTCAGTTCTCACAGGTTTGCTTCTATAATATATAAATACTACAGTTTATTACAGAGACATATTGTACATTTGAGTGCCAAATCATGCATAGCTTTACTTTGAAATGATAAAACCAACAAGATTTTTAACATGCTGCTTGTTTTGGATTTTTTGTGAAACCATATGGATTCAAATCATTTAACTACAAAATGCCAACTGGGGTGAAAACCTTTGAGCGTACTGATAAAGATACCTGCTTAACGGCTGTATGTTTATCATGGAACGGTTAATCAATAGGAAAATACTAATATAAGAACAAATTGTAAAATACAGCTCCTTTTGTTTTTCATTTTTTCACCCAGAAACAAAGGGGGGTGCAAACTTTTGCACTAAATAAATAATATCTTAATGGTTTTCTTTCTTGACAGGAAATTGGCCTGGCGTCCCTTGGAGCCCCTGACGAATACATTGAGAAGCTTGCTACAGTGTGTATTATGTAGTTATAGTTAGTTATAGTTGACGTAACGTAATATAATGTAGTGGAACGTCATGTAATGTAATGTAATGTAATGTAATGTAATGTAATGTAATGTAATGTAACGCAACTTAACATATCATAGATTAATGTAACATCAAAAACAACCTTTCAGACACAACGCTAACAGTATGCTAAGACTAATCTAGACAATTTTCATCCCTCATTATTTTAGAAAATTTGTGTAGCTTCCTACAGGAGTTTCTAGGTCAAACTATCTCTGATAAGCAAAACTCTATTATAGGGATCTACAAAGAACCTTTAAGGGTTCCATCGATGACCATTTAGGTGTTCTAGGCAAAAATAACAATAATAATATTAATAATAAATACATTTTGTTATTTTAATAATAATTTTTATTTCTTAAAAAGTTTATATTTGGGACCCACTCTTATAGAGAAACCTTGTATTGTAGGGTTCTATTCAGAACATTTGAGGGTTTCACAAATTTTTACAGTTCTAGATATAAAGATTTCCTATTTAAGAGTGTAGTGGCCTAAAGGGGTTCCACCTTATGTAGACCTATGTTAATCGTTACCGGTTCTCTCCCTCAGCACCAGTCTGGGAGGGAGAGGGTTAACACTTGCTAACATAACTTTATATAAAATAGTTAGCCTAATGTTAGCTAGCTTGCTAGGTTTTAATCACATAATACTTAGCCTAACATTGGCTAGGCTAGCAACAGAAGTCAAATAGCTGTTGTTGGAGAGGTTCTGTTAGCTAAGCTAGCTATTTAGCTGTACTATACAAGCATAGTGTTGTAGTTAGGTAGCTGACTAGCTTAACTAATGTAGCTAAATCAGGTTGTGCTAATTCTGGGGATTTCTTGTGCTTCAGCTTCAGCTTTCTGAGATTGTAAGATTGGATTACTGTGTTTTTTGTGGGGTTTTTTGTATTTGTATTTGTAGGTTTACTGGTTTACTGTAGAATTTGGACTTTGTAAGCAAGGCAACGACTTGAAGGCCTATGGAGCAGGGCTGCTGTCATCGTTTGGGGAACTACAGGTGAGAAAGTCACTCCCATTAATAATTAATTACCTCCTGGTCCATGCAGGTCATGTTAACTGTACTGTCTAATAAATTTGTCATAGATAACCACTTTGGAAGTAAATATTTTCTGATAGCACTGGCCAAGTTTACAAGTTGTGATGCAATGTTGATTTTTTTTCTACATGTTCTCTATCTCTGTTCTCTATCAGTGCTTAGTGAGAACACTGTTTAATTCGAATATAGTTTTAGTCATACTGTGCTTTTTCTTAGTAATTTATCAACACATCTGAGGTTAAATTATCTGTATAACACAAATAACATATTTGTGTTATATACAGCTGTGTTAAGCACAATTGCAGTGTAATTTCTTAATACTGTGCCCTTTCTTAGTCGTTTCTAAAAACATCAGAGGAAAATGTTGATATTTCTGACAAATTTATATATATATATATATATATATATATATATATTGTCTGTGTAATAAACATAACAGCTACGTACAGCTATGCTAAGTCTAATTACAGTGTAATTTTAGTCAAACGTTGATTTTTCTTACCCATTTATTAACACATCTGAGGAAAATGTTGATATTCCCAATACATTTCTGCGTTCACATTATCTGTATCACAATAATAACAGCTATGTACAGCTATGCTAAGTGTAATAACAGTATACTTTTCATAATACTGTGCCTTTTCCTACTAATTTATCAACACATCTGAGGACATTGTTGATATTTGTGATACATTTCTATGTTAAATTATCTGTATAACACAAATACCAGTTATATACAGTTATGCTAGGCATCATTACAGTGTAATGTTCATAGTGCTGTACCTTTTCTTAGTCATTTCTAAACACATCTAAGGAAAATGTTGACATTTCCGACAAATTTCTATATTTACATTATTTGTATAATAAACATAACAGCTATATATAGCAATGCTAAATGTAATTACAGTGTAATTTTAGTCATATTGTGGCTTTTCTTGGCAATTTGTCAACACGTCTGAGGAAAATGTTGATATTACGGACAAATCTCTCTCTTTACATTGTTTGTATAATAAACATAACAGCTATATACAGCTATGATAAATGTAATTACAGTGTAATTTTAGTCATATTGTGGCTTTTCTTGGTAATTTGTCAACACATCTGGGGGAAATTATATTCCTAACAAATTAACATTGTTAACAAGCTAGTTTATGATCAGTGTCCATGTTTCCCAGTTGACTAAGAACAGAGTTCTGACAACGTTAACCACTCGAGTAAGATGTGTATAGTGTCAGGAGCACAAATTCTTTTACAAGTATGATTTCTTATGGATTTATTGTGGTACATATAGTGACCTTTTTTGTTTGAAAGCAAGTAAAAAGAATTTAGTAACTGTAATATAGTCCAGCTAACTGAGGAAATATATTTCTATCCTGCAGTACTGCTTGTCTGACAAGCCAAAAATCATGCCCTTCGAGCCAGAGAAGACCAGTGTGCAGAACTACCCCATCACTGAATTCCAGCCGGTCTACTACGTGGCCGAGAGCTTTGAGGACGGCAAAGAGAAAGTCAGGTATGCGTGACTATGAAGGATCGCTCCAACCCTATTGCTGAGAACATGTATCTTATCATCTCTTGACCGATTGGTGTTTTTTTTTTTGTACATATCACAGGAAGTTTGCTGCCACCATCCCAAGACCATTCTCTCTGCGCTATAATGCCTACACTCAGAGCATCGAGGTTCTAGACAACACCCAAAAACTACGTAACATGGTTCACAGCATCAGCAGTACGTGTTTAGCTTTGTGTGCTGTTTAAACAGATCATGTGATTTGCAGTTTTTAATAGGAAACAACCTTAGAGAATCTGGTTCCTCAAGGGTTCAATGGACAGTTGGGTGTTCTTGCAATGTTAGGAAATAGTTCCTCAATAGGTCTCTCAATAGTTGTGTTCTTGCAATTTAAAAAAAAAAAAAAAAAGGTTCCCTAAGGTAATTTTTGGACAGTTTGAGTTTTTTTTTTCCTCCTACAAGGGCTTTACTTGAAACCTTCTCAAATAAGAAAACCATCTGTTGTAGGATTCTACATAGAACCTTTAAGAATTCTCCCAGAGGGAAAAGTATAATTGACCTCGATTTTAGCCATGCAACTACATAGTAAATTGGGTTCTACTTGGAATCCTACTTGGAGTTGTAGAGTTCTACATAGAACCTTTAAGGGGTCCACTAGAAGGACAAGGCAAAGAACCTTTTAGGGTTCTACATGTTACCTTTTCTAAGAGTGCAGCTTCTTTGAAGTTTTCTACTTACACTTTATTTGGTAGGAAAACCCTATGTTCTAGGGTTCTACATAGAACCTTTCAGGGTTCCTCCAAAGGGAGGTGATATATATATTCTAGGGTTCTACGTTTTCGTTTTTTTTTTTTTTTGTTTTTTTTTGTTTTTTTTATTTGTTTTTTTTATGAGTGTAGCTTCCTAAAGGGTTTCTACCTGAACCCCCTTTTTTGATAGGTAGGGAAACAAACTTTAGTAGGGTTCCACATGTAACCTTTAAGGGTTCCATCAGAGGAATATGGCACCAAACCCCTTGGGGGATTGCTTACTAAAGGTGAATGTACCTGTCAGATAGTGTTAGGGTTCTACAAAGAACCTATAAGTGTTCTATTCTAAAGGGTCCCAACCTTGTTTCTGATAGGGAAGCTGTCTGTTGTACGGTTATGTGTAGAACCTTTAAGGGTTCCACAGATGAATCAATTAGGGTTTTATATTTTACTGTGTAGCTTCCTTAACGGGTTTCTACTTGAACCCTTGCTGACAGGGAGACCCTGTGTTGCAGGGTTCTACATAAATCCTGGAGTTCTACTAAATCTGGAGTTCCTCCAGAGAGTCAGGCCAAAGAACACCATTTACTGTCCTAGATTTGACTTTTTTTTTTTCTTTTTTTTTTTTGAGTGTAGCTTCCTAAATAGATTTATAGCTTAAAACCATTTTTGTTAGGGAAATACACATTTGTAGGGTTCCAAATGTTTCCATCCAAGAACCCTTTAGGGATCTACAGTATATTTTAACTTCCTTATTTTTCTGAAGAGGCACGTGCTAATCAACATACTAATCATTACTTCTGAGGAAAATCTAGATACCCTTAAATGAAAAAAAAAAGAAAGAAAACTTTAAGAAGCCTTAAATAATAAATTGTTGGATTGCAATTTTAATAAAGCTGACCAGAGTTCTCATCATTTCTGTTTCAGGTGAGATGGGGATCCTGTGCAACGCTCTGCAGAAGATGGAGTAGAACAAACACAGAACCATGGACAAGATCTTGAAGATATCGGTGATTAAAGAGACAGTTATGAGCGTTTAAATGATTACACAACAAGTCAAATTCTTGTCCAAATGAGTTTTAAAACCCACCATGCGCTCATACAGAGAGAAGTTAGGTATATGAAGTATGCTTGTGTACTATCTTGTATCTTAGAAAAAGTTTATATCCAAGTTTTTTAAGCATTAGTTTGTAGGCTGGAATATCTGTAGTCATTGATAACAGTATAGTTATTTGTTTGGACTATTAAATAATTTGTATGTTTTAATCTTCTTAATTAGTTTGGAAGACTTGTAAATCACTTCTGAACCTTATGCATTCTAACATTTGTATTGTTTTTAAATAACCCACATCATTATGTTCATTCTTTATTATTAATTATGATCATAACTGAATGTGCGATTTTAGTTTCCGACTGTTGACCAAACTGCTCTTCTTTTAGAAAAAGAAAAGAAAGGGATTTCCTTTAGATGCAATTCCGGCTATATTACTAATTCCCTACACTAATAGTAGACTTGTACGTGCATATTTCATTTCAGAATTATTATTCGTTCTTTTATATCTCAATCGGGCACAAAAAGCGCTCATTTTCCGTAAATAGCCTTTACAGTCGCATAATCATCCGACGTTGCGCAGATAACAGATCTGCCAGTAACCATTATCTCAAAATCATTGACAACGTGATAATAGCAGTCTACATTTAAAGTGGCTGCTGCATATTGTTTAATAACCGTTTGATAAATAGACACAGAGATATAATGAGCTAAATGTATAATTAGCTTCATGTCACCGTCTCAAATACATCTTTCTCATTTTAGTTTTTTTCCCCCCTGCATGCCTGTTTGTTTAATCGTATACACCTGCTCGACGAACATGTTTGTCTGATGACCTTATTAACAGATAGAAGTAGATTACAGTAAACTGTAAACTGTGAGAAAATATATGCAATGCATGTGATCTGTATTTAATAAAGTTTTAATTATTGATATTTTGTGCATGTTATGGATTTTATTACTTTTTATTAACAGTAGGAGGAGAAAGAAGAGGGACATGTCAATATAATAACAATAAACCATTATTATTATTATTATTATTATTATTATTATTATTATTATTATTATTATTATTATTATTATTATTATTATTATTTCTGGTTTCAGTACCTTGGAGAGTACCTCACATCCCATCTCCAATTTCTGTCACGGGGGAAAAAAAAAAAAAAAAAAAAGACTTTCCGAATTTTCCTTTCATTAAATTTAGACTGTGTGTACTGTCACACGCACTAGATCTGATCGCCGGAGCTCATCTGAGGGTCGTTTGATAACCGCTGGCTTTTTAGGCTTCTTAAAACGCGTGACGCAGCGCTGCGCACATGGAGTCGCGCTCCTGCACCGCATTTACATAAAGACCTCACGATTTCCTGGAGTATATAAATCGCTCTGTACATGACAGGACACGGGTAAAAGCCTAAAGGCAAGACCTAGCTGAGAGAATTGAAGAGGGGCGAAATGAGGACGGAGAGCGTGGCGCAGAGTGTGCCTTTCAGCGGCAGAAAGCGGAGTCTCATCGAGGACGCGCGCAGAGACAGGGAGAGGGAGAGAGACAGGGAGAAAGACAGAGAGAAAGACAGGGTGAGAGACGGGGAGAGAGACAGCCAAAGCACAGCTGCGTCTCCGGGTCCATCGCGCACCGGCGACAGCTTGGTTTTCGAAGAGAAAAGCGGCAAAGTTACTCTCCACCTGCTCTTTACGCAGAAGAACGACAAAAATGCTGGCTTCTTCAAGGCTGGGAAAGTTTTCGAGGTGAGTCACTGATCTCTAAAATCGTTTAATATGTCAATAAATACTAAAAAAAAAAAAAAAAAAATAGCATCTTAAAACCCCCATAGGGGAAAAAAACGCTCATATTTGCTCTAAACTGCGCCTTTCCTTATATCTGGGATGGTACTATCAAGTGTGCTACATTTCTTCCTTCCTTCCTTTCTTTCTTTCCTCCTTCCTGTCCATGTTTTTGTACCTTTAAAATGATCTAAGCTACACAATGGATCGTAATTCTTTTTTTTTTTTAGAGTAAAATTTGAATTAAAGGCACACTACTTTAAAAAAAAAAAAAAAATAGCCTAATAAGGGTACAAACGGTGCACTTTCAGGGAAAGGTACATGTTTAGTACCCTTTTACATTACATTTGACTGTGTTTAACATTTAGAGGCACACACAATCTCGAAGGAATCCTCTGGGGTCCTAAGTAGAAGATATTTCAAATATTTGTCTCCAGAAACCTTTTTGTTTAAAAAATAAAGAAAGAAAAACAAAAACCTTGAAACATGAATGATTTCTAAATGAACTTTTGTATTTCGACAAAAATCTCAAAATGTTTCTGGAACTCATATTTCTGGCTGCACATTTGTTGAACAAATGAGATATAGGATTATTATTATTATTATTATTATTATTATTATTATTATTATTATTATTATTATTATGTTTAACAAAACCAGTGTGTTACACACTTCATTTGTAGTGTGATCAGGGGTTCAACACAAATATGTGTTCAGATATAGTCTACACACAGGATACATATCTAACCCCGATTCATATCCTTTACAGAAAAATCACTAAGTTTTCACACACAAAAAAAAATGTGCACAAAAACTGTGCTTTTACGTGATTTATTTATTTTCACATTTGAGGCATGCGCTTTTGTTATTCACACGTTTTTCACACGTGATCACATGTTACTCAGATGTTTCTGAAATTTTATATATATATATATTAGCACATATTACTCAAATGTGAAATAATTCAGATTTGTAGATGCATAGAAGTGATGCATAGAATGGTGGATTATTGGATTATTGATCAATCAGCTACAGCCACTTTATTATATTATATTTCTTACCAAACACTCAATAATCCGTGCTGCTATGGGAGGAAACCTCTAGAACCAAGTCTCAGTGCATGTTTTCTGTCAAATAAATGACCAGTGGTTTAGGCTTAATGCGAGCTGTGCTGTTGATTATTTCTGGCAACTTTGTGTTTCTACAGCAGCTCATTAATGCAGAATCCGATGATAATAATTATTAACATTATTTTACATTATTATTTTTTTTTTTTTTTGTTGGTCTAATTAAAGACCTTTGAGGCGAAGCTGCTCCACCTGGAGAGTCGTGCTGCTCGGATGTGTAAGAAAATGTCCTCAGATGAGCTGGAGTTCTTCATGCAGTGTGAAGTTCACAGCTCTGACACCGACACCTTCATTAACGCGCTCAGAAGAGTCGCAGATGAAGTGCGGCTTCTGCAGGATGACCGGGGTGCGTAAACTTTCACTTACATTCACATAGTCCAGGAAAAAAAGATCACCAGGAGAAAAAAAAGCATTAAACTGTACCTTTCCTTGTACCTTTGTATCTAAATGATTTTTTCTAGCTACAGAAGATTTTTTTTTTCAGATTTTTAAAAATAAATTGCATCTACGACATATATTCGTAAACTGTAGTTATATCAAAACGCAGCAGTAATTCGTTTATTTAACTATTTTTATTTATTTTGGTTTTGTCCACTGTTTTTTTTCTATTTGACTTCGCAATTTATAAGAAGGTTTTAAGCTCCGCCCACTTGGCGCAGTCACGTCATGATATATATCCTTGAAAAGCCTGTTTATATACAACTAATATTGGCCCCCATGGTAAACATGAGCAAAGAAGGCTGTAAAAAAATGTCTTTATTGTTTAACCTTTTGATCTATTGGGGGGAAAAAATAACAAAAATACTCTGCTCTCATGGATATCAAACAATTGCAAACAAAACACAGGTTTATCCAAAAAAAAAAAAAAGTTAAATACAGGTGTGCAGCAATTATTGGCACCCCTATGAATTCATATGAGAAAAATATATTCCCATTGATTTTTTTTTTTTAGTACACCTGGGTGACTAGGAACAGGACATTGTTCAACTCTGACTTCCTGTTTCACAGGGGTATAAATATGAGGTAACACACAGGCCAAATTCCCTTAGTCATTCATAACAATGGGTAAGACCAAGGAATATAGCTGTGATGTGCAGCAAAAGGTTGTTGAGCTTCACAAAATGGGAAGTGGCTATAAGAAAATAGCACAAGCATTGAAAATGCCCATTTCCACCATCAGGGCAATAATTAAGAAATTCCAGTCAACTGGAAATGTTATGATTCAACCTGGAATTGGACGCGTGTCTATATTGTCTTAATGCACTGTGAAGAGGATGGTTCGAGTGGCCAAAAAATCTCCAAGGATCATATCTGGAGAATTGCAGAAGTTAGTTGCGTCTTGGGTCAGAAAGTCTCCAAAACTACAATCCGAAGTCACCTACATCACCACAAGTTGTTTGGAAGGGTTTCAAGAAAAAAGCCTCTACTCTCATCCAAAATCAAACTCAAGCGTCTTCAGTTTGCCAGACACTACTGGAACTTCAAATGGGATCAGGTTCTATGGTCAGATGAAACCAAAATAGAGCTTTTTGGCAATAAACACCAGAGGTGGTTTTGGTGCACACAGAGAGGTAGCCATATGGATAAGTACCTCATGCCCACGGTTAAATATGGTGGTGGCTCTTTAATGTTTTGGGGCTGTTTTTTGCCAGAGGACCTGGACATTTTGTTAGGATACATGGCATCATGGACTCTATCAAATATCAACAGATATTAAATGAAAACCTCTGCCTCTGCCAGAAAGCTTAAAATGGGCCGTGGTTGGATCTTCCAGCAGGACAATGATCCAAAACATACATCAGAATCAACACAAAAATGGTTTACTGACCACAAAATCAAGGTCCTGCCATGGCCATCCCAGTCCCCTGACTTGAAACCCATAGAAAACCTGTGGGGTGAACTGAAGAGGAGAGTCCACCAGCGTGGACCTGGAAATTTGAAGGATCTGGAGAGATTCTGGATGGAGGAATGGTTTCAGATCCTTCGCCATGTATTCTCCAACCTCATCAGGCATTATAGGAGAAGACTCAGAGCTGTTATCTTGGCAAAGGGAGGTAGCACAAAGTATTGACTAAATGGGTGCCAATAATTGTTGCACACCTATATTTAACATAAGATATATATATATATATATATATATATATATATATATATATATATATATATATATATATATATATATATATATATATCTACAGTGGGGGAAAAAGTATTTGATCCCCTGCTGATTTTGTACGTTTGCCCACTGACAAAGAAATGATCAGTCTATAATTTTAATGGTAGGTGTATTTTAACAGTGAGAGACAGAATAACAACAAAAAAATCCAGAAAAATGCATTTCAAAAAAGTTATAAATTGATTTGCATTTTAATGAGGGAAATAAGTATTTGACCCCTTCGATTTAGTACTTGGTGGCAAAACCCTTGTTGACAGTCACAGAGGTCAGACGTTTCTTATAGTTGGCCACCAGGTTTGCACACATCTCAGGAGGGATTTTGTCCCACTCCTCTTTGCAGATCCTCTCCAAGTCATTAAGGTCATTTTCAATGCCCTGGCTGAGGGAAGGAGGTTCTCACCCAGGATTTGATGGTACATGGCCCCGTCCATCATTCCTTTGATGTGGTGCAGTTGTCCTGTCCCCTTAGCAGAAAAACACCCCCAAAGCATAATGTTCCCACCTCCATGTTTGACGGTGGGGATGGTATTATGACTTGGGGTCATAGGCAGCATTCCTCCTCCTCCAAACATGGCGAGTTGAGTTGACACCAAAGAGATCTGACCACACCTGACCACAACACTTTCACCCAGTTCTCCTCTGAATCATTCAGGCAAACTTCAGACGGGCCTGTACATGTGCTTTCTTGAGCGCGGGACCTTGCGGGCGCTGCAGGATTTCAGTCCTTCACGGCGTAGTGTGTTACCAATTGTTTTCTTGGTGACTATGGTTCCAGCTGCCTTTAGATCATTAACAAGATCCTCCTGTGTAGTTCTGGGCTGATTCCTCACCGTTCTCATGATCATTGAAACTCCACGAGGTGAGATCTTGCATGGAGCCCCAGACCGAGGGAGACTGACAGTTTCTTCCATTTGCGAATAATCGCAGAAACTGTTGTCACCTTCTCACCAAGCTGCTTGGCGATGGTCTTGTAGCCCATTCCAGCCTTGTGTAGATCTACAATCTTGTCCCTGACATCCTTGGACAGCTCTTTGGTCTTGGCCATGGTGGAGAGTTTGGAATCTGATTGATTGATTGCTTCTGTGGACAGGTGTCTTTTTACAGGTAACAAACTGAGATTAGGAGCACTCCCTTTAAGAGAGTGCTCCTAATCTCAGCTCATTACCTGTGTAAAAGACACCTGGGAGCCAGAAATCTTGCTGATTGATAGCGGATCAAATACTTATTTCCCTCATTAAAATGCAAATCAATTTATAACTTTTTTGAAATGTGTTTTTCTGGATTTTTTTTTTGTTGTTATTCTGTCTCTCACTGTTAAAATACACCTACCATTAAAATTATAGACTGATCATTTCTTTGTCAGTGGGCAAACGTACAAAATCAGCAGGGGATCAAATACTTTTTCCCCCACTGTGTGTGTGTATATATATATATATGGATAAGCCTGTGTTTATCTGTGAGAGCAGAGTATTTTTGTGAATTCTTTGAACAAAAGATCACAAGGTTCAACTATAAAGACAATTTTTCCCAGCCTCCACCAAGGGTGCTAATATTAAT
>CM042538.1:30275399-30280399 GCA_023630585.1 Cranoglanis bouderius
GTTGTTGTAGCAGTTGTTGTAGTAGTAGTAGTAGTAGTAGTAGTTGTTGTTGTTGTTGTTGTTGTTGTTGCAGCAGTTGTAGTTGTTGTATTAGTAGTTGTATTTAACAAGTCTAGCTCATTTTCAAAAAGAAATTGTTAACATTATTCTTATTTTTAAACAGTGTAGTTCCAGTGAACTAAAATGCTAAAGTTAATTAATTAATTAATTAGTTAAATAATTAATTACGTTTTTTTATTTTAGCATTTCAGTTCACTTGAACTATGTTTTTTAAAATGACTTAAAAATACTTTTAACTACAAAAAAAAAAAAAACTCCCACTCAGTACATAGCCGAGCATGACCCTGATCCTAACGTGCTTTATATTTCATCAGGAGAGAAGTGTACAGGACTTTGACCTCCATCTATCCGACTCACGCATGCAGACAGTTCCTGGATGGCCTGCAGCAGCTGGAGAGAGAATGCGGCTACGGAGAGCACAAAATCCCTCAGCTCAGAGACGTGTCCAATTTCCTGAAAGGTAACCTCTGCCTGAACCGTCATATCAACCGAAATACAGGGGCTTGCATAAAAATCTAGTGGAAAGCCTTCCAAGAAGAGTGGAGCTTATTATAACTGCAGAAGGGGAATAAGTCTGGAACGAGATGTTCAACAAGCATGTGTGTGATGGTCAGGTGTCCACAAACCTTTGGCCATATAGTGTAGTTCTAGTACCATCAGAAGTCACATAATTAGTTTAAAAGAGTTGACCTGTGTGCAACTAAAGTGTCACATGATCTGAATATAAATACATCTGTGAGTTTGTGAAAGAACATGCCTAAACAAACAAAAAATAATCACGAAAAAAGAAGCCAATGAGCTAACCAAACGAGTCCAGGACACAGTTCTAGAAAAGAAGCTATCAGGGTTTGGTTAGACAAAACTATCCCAGACATTGAATATCCTGAGCAGTTACATTATTAAAAAGGGAAAGAATAAGGTAAAACAATGCCTAGAGGAGGCCTTCCACCAAATATTAATGGCAGAGTATTCATGAACCACCTCATCAAACAGTAATAAGCAATAAGGAAATGAAAGATACCTACTGACATCTAGTGATGTGTTAGTGAATTACATACAATTTATATATATATACACACACACTCTGTACAGTCTTAAGACAAGACAATTTACTTTCCTTAAATCAACTCTTAAATCAAACTGATGTAAACATAAATTTTGAAATGTAATTAGGAATTTTACAACTGATATTTCACATATATCACTGGATACTGTAGATCTGTATCTGCTGCTGTAATCATAAAGACCGAATCATAAAAAATCCACTCATACTGAACACCTTGTAAACACACTCAGTACTGTTTGTATTTACATTTCTACACCTGTATAATGATTTATAATCAATAACCCAGAAGAAGACGTGTTCCCTTTTGAGTTTCTTCCTCATGACGTCTCAGGGAGTTTTTCCTTGCTGCTTCGTGACTATGTCTATCATGCTGTAGAAATAAAATTGATTTGGCTTTCAGTAAAAAAATTTAAAAAAGAGGTAAAGTGTTCACTTTGAGCAGTTGATGGTATTTATGATATATTTGTGTTTTCAGAAAAGACAGGCTTCCAGCTGCGCCCAGTCGTGGGTTTGCTGTCGGCGCGGGACTTCCTGGCGAGTCTGGCGTTCAGAGTGTTCCAGTGCACGCAGTACATTCGCCATTCCTCATCACCCATGCACTCCCCAGAGCCGTACGTCCCCTCATACACTCTACACTCATTATTCAGTCGCACACTCACAAGTGAACACAAACTGACCGGGTTTTATTTACTGAATTTAGGGACTGCTGTCACGAACTGCTCGGACACATCCCCATGCTCACGGACAAGGAGTTCGCTCAGTTTTCACAGGTATTCAATTTTAACTTTACAGCTTTAATTGTTGATAGTTATTAAGCAATATATACAGTACTGTGCAAAAGTTTTAGGCACCCTATTGTTTTTAGTAAAAACTTTGTTATAGATTTTTTTTATTTTATGACTTCTACATTATCAGGTCGTTAACATTTTAGATTCCCAAACATTAGTTTTCTAGCACAAACTTAAATGTTACAGAAAAATGTTTGTATGTCATTAAAGAAAGGAGCATATTACGTAAGAGGCCATTTTTCAGACAAAAAACACAATGAACGCTGCTGGGTTTTGCTGCAAAAATAAGAAGCGAGTGCGAAAGTCAAAGTGTCCAGAAGAACTGTGTCTGGTTCTGCAAGATGCTCAATAAAACTTACCAGCTCATTTCCTTATAAAACTGCACACATTGTACCGGAGACTACTATTTTTATTTTTATATTTTTTGTCTCACCAAATATCGACTTTATTTCATTTACCACTGTTTACTGCTATTTACGGTATTTTTTAAAATGTAGAAACATCTAATTTCATTATTTCGAAGGCATCTTTGCTCTACAGCATTTCTTTGCATGTGCCGAAAACTTTTGCACAGTACTGTATCTACTGTATCTTTTTTGTTTTGCGTGGGTGGAAAAAGTAGAAAGAAACTGTACTTAAGTAGAAGTATGAATCTTACTCAAAGTCTTACTCAAAAACCTACTTAAGTAAGTCAAAACGTATCTAAATTTAAACATACTCAAGTAACTATTTTGTACTTGACCAAAAAGTAAAAGTTTTTTTTTCCCCTTTATATTATCAAATAAGAGGGGGGCATGGCGGATTAGTGGCTTAGTGGTTAGCACGTTTTCCTCGCACCTCCGGGGTTCAGGGTTCAATTTCCGCCTCTGCCCTCTGTGTGTGGAGTTTGCATGTTCTCTCTGTACTTTGGTGGCTTCCTCCTTGTACTCCGGTTTCCTACCACAGTCCAAAGATATGCTTTGTAGGCTGACTGGCATTTCCAAATTGTCTATAGTGTGTGATTGTGCCCTGTGATGGGTACAACATGCTTCTTCAGATTATTTTGAATCATTGCTAAGTGATGAATCCAGCAAAAGAGATCACTAGCTCAAAGTCCAATTACTTAAGTTTCATATGATGTGAATTTGACTGGATGTCTTTTATTTTTATTTTTATGTGAGACACAACTGACCTTGAACAAAATACCTCATGGTGTTTAAATATCTTCTTTTTAAGGCGTACTTTGAAGGTTAAAATGAAAATGTAAGGAGTAAAACATATGTTTTCTCTTGTAAATGCACTCGAGTTAAAAAAGTATTCGGTCTCAATCTTCACCCCTGGTGTTTTGTGTAAACTGTAATTCGCTAATTTAGTTCAGAAGACAAATGTGTGGACTTCTATTTCTAATTTTCTTCACAGGAGATTGGTCTCGCCTCTCTTGGAGCATCTGATGAGGATATAGAAAAGCTGTCTACTGTAAGGAGCTTTTTATGTGAATTATAAAGAAGTATGAGTCGTACAAACAACGTATCACGTCTGTAAACAGAGTGATAAGCAAATGCATAAATCTACTGACATCTAGTGGTTTGTTGGGAAATTACACTTTTTGCACTTAAAGTTTCATTATAGACTTTCAGGATTCCAAACCTTAATGCAATATAATGAAATATATCACTTGTATGTTCTCACTTTCTTCCACAGCTCTACTGGTTCACGGTTGAGTTTGGGCTCTGCAAGCAGAACGGGGCAGTAAAGGCGTACGGTGCCGGTCTTTTATCCTCCTACGGAGAACTTTTGGTGAGAAAAAAACTTCATACAGGTGCATCTCAATAAATTAGAATGTCGTGGAAAAGTTCATTTATTTCAGTAATTCAACTCAAATTGTGAAACTCGTGTATTAAATAAATTCAATGCCCAGACTGAAGTAGTTTAAGTCTTTGGTTCTTTTAATTGTGATGATTTTGGCTCACATTTAACAAAAACCCACCAATTCACTATCTCAACAAATTAGAATATGGTGACATGCCAATCAGCTAATCAACTCAAAACACTTGCAAAGGTTTCCTGAGCCTTCAAAATGGTCTCTCAGTTTGGTTCACTAGGTAAGCCACAAACATTCATTGCCAAAGAAGCTGGCTGTTCACAGAGTGCTGTATCCAAGCATGTTAACAGAAAGTTGAGTGGAAGGAAAAATTGTGGAAGAAAAAGATGCACAACCAACCGAGAGAACCGCAGCCTTATGAGGATTGTCAAGCAAAATCGATTCAAGAATTTGAGTGAACTTCACAAGCAATGGACTGAGGCTGGGGTCAAGGCATCAAGAGCCACCACACACAGACGTGTCAAGGAATTTGGCTACAGTTGTCGTATTCCTCTTGTTAAGCCACTCCTGAACCACAGACAACGTCAGAGGCATCTTACCTGGGCTAAGGAGAAGAAGAACTGGACTGTTGACCAGTGGTCCAATATCCTCTTTTCAGATGGGAGCAAGTTTTGTATTTCATTTGGAAACCAAGGTCCTAGAGTCTGGAGGAAGGGTGGAGAAGTTCATAGCCCAAGTTGCTTGAAGTCCAGTGTTCAGTTTCCACAGTCTGTGATGATTTGGGGTGCAATGTCATCTGCTGGTGTTGGTCCATTGTGTTTTTTGAAAACCAAAGTCACTGTACCCGTTTACCAAGAAATTTTGGAGCACTTCATGCTTCCTTCAGCTGACCAGCATTTTGAAGATGCTGATTTCATTTTCCAGCAGGATTTGGCACCTGCCCACACTGCCAAAAGCACCAAAAGTTGGTTAAATGACCATGGTGTTGGTGTGCTTGACTGGCCAGCAAACTCACCAGACCTGAACCCCATAGAGAATCTATGGGGTATTGTCAAGAGGAAAATGAGAAATAAGAGACCAAAAAATGCAGATGAGCTGAAGGCCACTGTCAAAGAAACCTGGGCTTCCATACCACCTCAGCAGTGCCACAAACTGATCACCTCCATGCCACGCCGAATTGAGGCAGCAATTAAAGCAAAAGGAGCCCCTACCAAGTATTGAGTACATGTACAGTAAATGAACATACTTTCCAGAAGGCCAACAATTCACTAAAAATGTTTTTTTT